>JAYXIM010031854.1:0-27892 GCA_037575425.1 Anastrepha fraterculus | reverse complement strand
GCATTAACCCCTTTTTCAGTTAGTACTAACCTTAAACAGGCAGCTATTAAAATTTAATGATATTTATTCCTTAGTTCGAGAGTTATTGCGCTAAGAGTGACGCTACTTTTGGTACTTTCAAAACAATGGATCAAAAATAATTCGGTGTTTTTATTTTACACCGCTTGTTGATGGGAAAAATTACCGTTCAAGCGAAGCAAAGGCTTGAAAACTGGTATGGGGACTCCGCTCCATCAGAAACAGCAATAAAGCGATGGTTTGCTGACTTCAAACGTGATCGTAGAGACACCCATGATGCACAAAATCGTTTTGAATCGAAAAGTGAAGTTCAAAACAATAACAAACCAAACTTCAAAAACGCTCTTCACAAACTCAAAAAAATGCTCACCGGTAAAAAATTTCGCTCGAATGAAGACGTTATCACTGAAACTGAAGATTGTTAGAGCGTCATTGGAATGATTGTGTTGATCTACGCGTTGGAGAAGCCTCGTAGAGGCTCTATGCTCCTACAGGGTTTGATTGAAAAGTAATGAGCATTCTCGCGCGGAGCGTCTGCCAAGCGATCAACCGAATCGGCTGGTGGGGGAAAATGATGGTTGGACCTTCCCCTTCCACTAAAAACCGGTCCCAGTTCACTGGCAACAGCGGTGCAGTCAACATCGCGCGTGAAAGCTGTTTTAAAAGTGTGTTAGGATTTTGCAGTGGCGAAAATGCAGCGATCGTTGGAGCAACGTTACTCGATCAAATTTTGCATAAAGCTAAACAAAACGAGTACCGAAACCATTAGGCTACTCAAGGAGGCTTTTGGGGTCCAATCTCTGTCCAGTGCCCAGGTAACACGGCACACGAGCCAGTCGCCACGACCCAAGAAGGCACGCATGTTGAAATCCAAGGTCAAAACCATACTGATCACCTTTTTTGACTTTCGAGGCACCGTTCACAAGGAGTTTGTACCTCCAGGAAGTACTGTAAACGCGGCATTTTGCAAAGAAGTGCTCCTTGGGCTGAAAAACCGCGTCGCCCGGGTTCGGGCCGACCTCGTCAGCAATTGGACCCTTCATCGCGACAATGCGCCGGCGCACACCGCACACCGCCTTCCTCTGCACCTCTGCATTGGCCAAGATGGGGGTGCTTCCCACCCTCCCTACAGCCCAGACCTGTCCCCTCCGGAGTTTTTCTTGTTCCCGCGCCTGAAAAGAAAGCTGAAGGGGAGGCGTTTCGACTCCATCGAGGCGATCCAAAAAACTGTGACAGCCGAATTGAACGCGATTCCGGCGGATGAGTTTGCAAAATGTTTCCTGCAGTGGAGTGACCGCTACCAGCGGTGTATTGAGGCTGAAGGGTCCTATACTGTGGGCAAAAAGTAAGGTGATTTTGGTTGTAAAATGAAAAATCTTTATTTATTCCTGTAAATCAATTGCATCCCCTTCAAAATAATCCCCTCTCGATGAAATACACTTATGCCAACGATTTTTCCAATCCCCGAAACATGCCAAATAGTCCATTTCCGGTATAGCCATCAGCACCTTCTTCGATTCAGCTTTTATCTCCTCAATCGACTCGAAACGCGTTCCCCGGAATGGTTTCTTGAGTTTTGGGAATAGCCAGAAGTCACACGGAACCAAATCAGGCGAATACGGTGATTGCGGAACGATATGCGTGGAATTTTTGGCGATATGGTCACGAAGAATGAGTGCAGTGTGAGACGGTGCATTATTGTGATGCAAAAACCAAGAGTTGTTGGCCCGTAATTCTGGTCTTTTTAGACGAACTGCTTCACGTAAACGACGCATAACGCTCAAATAATATTCCTTATTAACAGTTTGGCCAGGTGGAAGGAATTCATAGTGCACTACACCACGAAAATCGGAAAAAACTGCCATCATGACCTTTATTTTTGAACGACTTTGATGTGCTCTTTTCGGTCTGGCCTCGCCTTTAGCACGATATTCGCTTGATTGGTCGGTTGTTTCAGGGTCGTAAGCATAAATCCAAGTCTCATCTCCCGTAATGATGCATTTGAGCTTGTCCTGATAGTCTGAAAGCATTGTTTCACACACATCAACGCGACGACTTTTTTCCAAGAAATTGAGAGTTTTCGGTGCCAAACGAGATTTGACTTTTCGTAGGCCCAAATGGTCTTCCAAAATGGTTTTCACAGATCCCTTTGATATTCCGATCATATCAGTAACAGTCAACCGACGATTTTTGAGCACTAACTCCTTCACTTCAATGACGTGTTGGTCATCTGTTGACGTCGATGGTCGTCCGGAGTGCTCCAAGTCATCATTACGTTCTCGACCCTCTTTGAAGTCTTTGTACCACTTATAAACATTTTTCTGCGACATGGTCGAATCACCAAATGCCTTCTACATGCTAAACGTTTCCGCAGCCGAAATTTCATTCCGCAAACATAATTTGATGGCACTTCTCTGCTCAATCAAATCAGACATTGTAAAAATCGAAAAATGCACTCTTGGTCGTTTGGTAAACACAAGCGTAAATATATTACTGATAATGACATTCACATGAAAGTTGGTCCAGATGTTATTAACAGTGCTGCCAACTCATGGAAAAAATAACTAGAGCGAAATTTTAATCCCGCGAAGTTTGACAAATAAATTCACCTTACTTTTTGCCCATAGTCGTATTTTGAAGAATATTAGTTGTATAAGCCAAAAGGTTTAATAAAACTGCTTAAAAAAAATAAGGTTCATTCCCTTTCAATCAAACCCTGTGAAAGGAATAATCAGTAGAAAAAAAAGCAACGAAAGTTCTTTTAAACAAAAAATTTTCATTTCAATATTCTATTTAAAAGTGTTGAGTCTGATATAGAAATGCTGAAATTTCGTACAGTTTTTTTTTTTTTGCTTGTATTGAAATCTGAAGTAGGTATATCTACGACCGTTTAAAGAAAACTTGACAAGCGATGCCTTGAGCCGTTTTGACTACTTTTCTATTGCCTTTTAAATTTTCATAAATTTTGGTATAAAAATATTATTGTTCATTTTCCAAAAAAATATCATATAAATCTAAGTTTCAAACCTTTTAATCAGAATTTATAAAAAAATTAGGAACGGAATTTTATGGCCCATAAAATTTCTGTTTAAAGTGGTTCAAAATTAACGTTGATTTCCGAAAAAATGTTCCCAATTTTTGACGTGAATTTTCTCCCTACAGCGAATGCGCTCCATTTCTATTTCCATGAAATGCCATTACTATTATTTTTTTTCTGTTTTGGTGCAACAAAGTCTTTTTATTTATTTTTTTTTTGTTTTTTTATCAAAACCTGAAAGGTTTGGTTGGTTTTTGCCCTTCAAAATTTTATATTTGCTAAAATACTTTCTTATACCGATTTTCTCACGAATATCCCAAATTGCATGTAAATCCAAATACATACATACATACATATATTCGTATTTCCGCCACTCCAACAACTGAGTTATTAAAACACTAGAGCTTAAATTTTAAAACAAAAACTAAAAGCGCCTAAAACACTTTCAAAATGCATGCAACTTAAATGCTTTTGAACGTTTATTTATATAGTTTAAATTTTTATTGGTGCATAAGTTGGGTTGTTGGCCGCAACATTTTGGTCTAATAAAAATCAAAAGCACTGTCACCGCCGCAAGACAAATACGAAACATTTACGAAAAACCCCATTGAATTGTTATTTATTTGATTTCCTTTGTGCGCCTAATAAAGAGCGCTGCCAAGTGACTTACATGCGCATAAACAAAGCGATACAAACACACACACACTCACACATACACACAAAAGCACACCACAGAAAAATATCTGCATCAGCAACAGCAGAAAAGTCAATAGCCAACTGCCAGTAACATATTGGCGCTTATGGCTTTTGTGGCATGCACAAATACTCGTAAATGCACAAAAGCAAAAGCAACACATGCTTACTAACTTTTGTTTTTGTTTTTGTCGTTTCGTTGCAGCTTTTGTGTCAAAGCATTTGTTAAGCAACAGGTTGTAATGAATAACTTCACTCGCAGCATTCCACGCAACTGATAGCCAATACTCCTATGTACATACATACACACTGTTTGTTTGTTGTTGCTATTACTATTGCAGTGCACTGCGTGTTGTTGTTGTGTGTCGCATAATGTTGCACGATAAATAACGCAAATTACGCCATAGACCCATTGGGTGATTGGTTGGCAATTGAGACGCATAAATGGAAGTTGCACGAAGACAGTGAATATCAAATGGTTGATATGTTGCGTTTTGTTTTGTGTGCTTTGTGCCTCTGTGCCTCTGTTTGTTATAACGTTTCAGCTTTCTATGAATGCCGCTACCGCGGCTGCTTAATTGTTGGAAAATGCGGCGATTATTCTATGAGTGGCGTTGCTAACGCATTGAGGTGGGCGGGGGTCGTTTAAATCGATGCATTCATAATTTCTGCAATCAATTGAATGGATTTTTTAATTTACTTGCACTTGCTTTTTATTAATGATTACATGCATATACAATATTTTGTCGCATGACTTAAATTTGTATCGAGTAGTGAGAAAAAAGCTATTCACTCTGTGCCATTACTGCTAACTACTGTAATTTCAGTTTGACTGAAGCCACCATATCTAATATGAGCCATTACATGTATATCGGTTAAATCAAATGTATAAAAGGGGTTCGTTTTTTCGTTGCCTAGGAGATGGCTTAAAAACGGCAAACAAAGAGTTTTTTTCGAAACTTCATTTTTCAAGTTGGCCGGTCGAATAAAACTTGACGGATTTATTTGAAGTTTTAACTGCATATTTATAATTCCATTCTACATAGAAAAGAGGATAGACTTTTGTTCGATATGTCACAGTGTTTTTTTTTTTACTTTTTTAAAGGAATTTTCGAAAAAAAAAATTATGTTTTTTTTTACTATGCCAATTTTAAACACTTTTAACCGAAATTGCAACCTATATTGGACGGTTTTTTTTTTATAAATTAAATATTTTTTTACCTATATAAAGAAATTTCGGAATTTGTCGATTTTTTTGGGGGTTTTTTGAAAATTTTTAAATTTTGACATTTTTCTACATGTTGCATAGCTATTTTTTAGCTTTTTTATAGGAATTTTCGAAAAAACAAAATTGTTTGTTCTTTTGTTCGAAGAAAAAATTGTCGACATTGCAGTATTTTTACAGTCAGTAATACATGAAAATTTAATAAAAGTAAAGAATAAATGTAATAAAGAGAGTAACACATATAAACAATAATTAAATCTTAATGATTAGCCTTTAGCGTAATTTGCAAATGTAGCATGACCCAACTACAACTTTTGTGCCAATGACGTCTCGACGTTGGTTGTCAGCAGGTACTACCACCGCTACTGGTTTTTCGAAGTATCTTCCGACTGCAAGCCTCGTTGCGTGGTTTCGCATAATCTGCTGGTTGGAAGATCGTTCTTTAATCACCGGCATAGCTAACTCTTCCAAAAGCTGGCGCAAAAAAATTCAGCGTCGATTGCATGAATACAAGCAATATCAAACATGTTGTAGAAGAAAGCTAGAAATAAATGTATTATAAATATTCGAATAAACGTCTTATAATTCGTTGTAGCCGGGGTGCCTTTTATATGGCGGGATTTGGCAACCCTGGTGTTGCAATCTGGCAACTGACAGCTGTATCGCAAAGTTTGACATTTTTTGGCTTTTACGTACTCAGAACGTTTTAAAATACCACCGCAATTTCTGTTGTTTACAGTAACTTAAAAGATTCATCTCGGTCTAAAAATGGAATTAAATCGTGAACATTTTCGTGCGATTATTTTTTACAACTTTCGACGTGGATTAACTCAGCAACATTGCATGGATGAACTTAATTCATTTTTTGGCGATGAAGCTCCATCAAGGACCAGTGTTCATCGAAGGTATGGTGAATTCAATCGTGGTCGTAGTTCACTCCAAGACGAATTTCGTGAAGGTCGTCCAAAATCAGTGGTTGTTCCGAAAACCATTGAAGCTGTGCGCGAACTGATATTGCAAGATCGTCATGTGACCTATCGTGAGATTGAGACAATCTTAGGCATTAGTGGGATCAGCATACATTCAATATTGCATAAACATTTGACGGTCAAAAAAATTTGTTCACGTTGGATACCACACAATTTGTCAATCGCTCGAAAAAAGGAGGCTCGTATCGATTGGTCGACGGAAATGCTCAAAAAATACGATCCCGGGGCTTCGAAACACGTCAATGACATCGTGACAGATGATGAATCATGGATTTACGCGTATGAGCCCGAAAGTAAACAGCAGTCGACTGTATGGGTGTTTCAAGATGAGCCAAATCCAACAAAAGTTGTTCGCGCACGAAGCACTTCCTGGACATGTCGCAACCGTACCACTAGAACAACGCAGAACAGTAAATTCTGAGTGGTACACAACCATTTGTTTGCCAGTTGTCTTCCAAGAAATTAGGAAAACCAATCGCCAAAGACGGATCACTCTTCACCAGGACAATGCGAGCTCTCACACATCGGCTCAAACAACTGCAACACACTGAGAGATCAACGTTTTTCGACACCTAAAGAAGCGGTTGCGGCATTCAGAATGCATGTTTTGGAGGTACCTCATTCAGAGTGGCAAAAGTGCTTCGACAATTGGTTCAAACGCATGCAAAAGTGTATAGATCTTCATGGAGAATATTTTGAAAAGCAATAAAGTGATTTTTGATGATTAACATTTGTTTTTGTTCTCTAATCCCGACATATAAAAGGCACCCCTCGTATTTGTATTTGCATATGCCTTCTTCCTGTGTGCATGGTAATGAACCATTTCTCTATTGAGAATAGGACGATGATAGAAAAAGTAGGAAATGAAAGGGAGTGTTTCGAGTGTAAAGTGTCTTGAAGAAGGCAAATCGATGTTGTGTTGTTGTAGTGTTGTTGACTTATTAACGTCTGATGCACAATCGAAATTGAACATATCTTTCATGAATTTTCATTTATTGTTTTGCCATTTTTCACTTTTGTGTAAATGTAACTTCATCAATTCCATTGTGATTCCATTTACCTCCTTCTCTATAGCCTTAAAAAATGTCTATTAATTAAAGTTTTCTTTTGAAAAATGCAACCATTACATCATTATTTTCTTATGACGTTGTCACGTTAATCTATCTGCAGTAAAACGGGGTATGTAACTCTTTTTTTTCGATAAATTATATTTTTTTGTTTTGAAAATGTTGTTTTCAAATTTTTTTTTTTTTTTCAATTTTTGAACTCCTTTTTTAAAATAATAATGATAGATTGTATTGCTTAAATCAAGGATCTGAAATAAATTGCGTTTTTCCAATATTTTTATTCAATTTCCGCACAATATCCTTCTGTTCTAAGGGAATACCAAGAGGGCGCTCGACTATTGCCCATATGTCCATTAGATTGGAAGCCCCGCATAACGATTTCCGTAAACACTGTAGATTAGAGGAAGATGAAGAATTAATTCGGATGTCTCGCACTTTGATGAATTCTCTTCCGATATGGAGCACTTGAGGCACTGCTTCTTTAAAGGCGCTGATAGAATTCGCAAAAAAATCGGAATGGTTTAAGAACATGTGTAGACATGTGTGAGAGTCTTCTCCCGGGCACTGTTTAGCTTAACTGCCATAGAGAAAAGAACTTGCACTCTCTACTGTTTGGAGGCAACACAAAACTGTAGATCCTTAAATTTTTTTTTTGTCTGTGCAATATCAAAGGCTTGTCAAAAGTCGTATAACCCAGCAAACCAGCGATTCGTTTCTTCTAATTTCCTTCTTTAAAAACATATCCCTAAGATTTATCTGAGCATACACATACATATATACTTTTGTGTGAGAATGACCTTTAACGTCTAAGATTTTGAACATCCCAATGACCCACTCAACAGCTAAGTATAGTAGCGAAAGAAAAGCAACAAAACACTAAGTAAAAATTGTATTTTCTAATGAGACTAGAAACCTAAGAATGTGTTGTAGCAGGTGCACATGTATGCATGTAAAAGTACCCCGCAGGAAAAACCTGAAGTCGTGGGAGAAATGCCTGTCTCAAAACAAATGCCTTTTGACTAAGTAAGAGACACTCTTTTTATTTTTCGATGACTTTAAAGTATTACAGTAGCAGAGCTGGAAAATAAACGCAAGCTATGCGCGAGGTATTATGACCAGACGACACATGCGCTTTGTGATGGCTACGACGATATTGTTTTAGCCATCTTCTTAATTTGTACGATGAAGAGTTTTTGAGGTGCTTGTTTTCTTAGGCTCAGTTGCGCAGAAGTCCTCACTTCGCGGAACCCAAATAGATTAACGTTCTATAGACGTCAACACATATCGTCTTAGGCGTCGTCGACATTGATCGAAAAGTTCCCGGAATATATTCAGAAAATCAAAATAAAAGTTTATTTATTCATTTCTCAAACGTGATATAATCCCCTTTCAAGTAATACCCATCTAATGCAACGCACTTATGCCAGCCTTTGATCCAGCTTAGAAACATTTCTGAAACTCTATATTCGGTATAGTCATTAGAGCCGTCTTTGATTATTTCATTACTTCCTTTCAGCTGTTAAAACACGTTTTCTGGGTTTTTTGACTCTATGAAACACAGTTCAGTCAAACAGTTTCTAGATTGGATCGGGATTTAAGATGATGTGATTCTTTTGCATTTTACAATTAATTATTTATTAAGCCTTTAAGTTGGGATAAAATGAGAACTAGTGAAATTGTGGTACAATAACTGAAAGTAAAAAAGAAAAGAAACATAAAAATGATGTTTTTGCTTTAAGAATCGATCCTATAACCTCTCAACGGGTACGCTATTGTGACTATAAGTAAAGGGTGGTTAAATTGCAAGGGCCGATGTTGAATGTGAACCACACCTAAACGTCAACGACTTCGTTGGACTTCTTTCTTTGGGGTTATTTCAAAGAAAAGATGTACGTCGATAAGCCAGTAACAATTCAAGAGCTAAAGGATGAGATAATTCGGCACATTAACGGTGTAGGACCTCAATTATGCCTCAGCGTCATCGAAAATTTGGACTATCAGATGGAGGTGTGCCGTCGAGGTTGCGGCGGCCATTTGGCCGCTACTTTGTTGCATACGTAATTGAGCTATACCAATATTATCATAATATTGAGAAATGATAATAATTTCCTAAAAAAATGTATTTTATTCAAAATCAACACCGGCCCATGAAACTTAACCACCCCTTACATTAAAATAATATAACATTTTTTTTATTTTAATCTGTGCACTGTATTTCTCTGCAGAGTACTAACCACTCTATAGCTAGATGAATGGCCACCGATTCGCACAACAACAATAAGCATCCATAAATGCATTCAATACAAGAGAAATTGAATGTGAGTGAATATAAGTACACCCATCGGTATGTATTCGCGTGCGGCTGATCAAAATGATAGCGCTGATAAATTGTGTGCTTAGCGGTGTTGAAGCGGTAAGTGAATATACCAGCATCACTTCGGATATATGTATGTACGAGTATGCATGTATGTGTGTACAAATGCGGGTGTGTGAGTGCAAATTGCAGATGCTGCAATATTATTTGTTATGACTGAGTATTATAAAATGCGCAAAATAGTAAATTTGTAGGTGTTGCATCGTTTTCTCATTGATTTCAATTTACTGATAGAGAAGTAAAAATGCCGCTAGTTATTTATTTGTTGGTGCCTTATAATTTTTTAACTTTATTGGTAAAAATAGAAAAATATGTACACCGAGCAGTCGGCACAACAAACTTAATGACGCAAGAAAGAAAAATGTGAAATAAAATAAAATGGCTAGTTAGTGCAATAAATAAAAATAATATTGAGAAAAAAATTGTAAAAAAAACAAATAAAAAAGTCTCTAAGAGGATATTTTCAGTAGAATGTGGAAATAATTTTAGTAATATAAAGACTGTATATTTAATTATTTTTTGATGAGTTAGTGTGAGTATGTACGTAAACAAGAAATAGGTGGCGCTACGGTTCTGAAAAAAGTCTTGCGGTATTTTTATTGAATTTTCAATTGTTCATAAAATTGGTTATAATAATGCGGTTTAAGTCAAATATGCGCCGTTTTGTTCGATGACGAGTTCCCAACGAGATGCCAACTTCATAATGCCCCTCTTATAGAAGCTCGCTTCCCTATTGTCAAAAAACTCGGAGATCCAATTTTCACAGGACTCTCTTGTGGACAACTTCCGACTACCAAGCTCGTTCGCCATGGACAGAAATAGGTGGTAATCACTTGGTGTGAGATCCGGACTATACGGTGGTTGCAAAAGAACCTCCCATCCGAGCTCCCGGAGCTTCTGGCGCGTCACCAAAGATGTGTGTGGCCTGGCGTTGTCCTGATGGAAGACAATTCGGCCTCTGTTGATCAAAGATGGCCTCTTCTGCATGAGTGCTGCATTCAAGCGGTCCAGTTGATGGGCAGTACAGGTCCGAATTAAGCGTTTGGCCATAGGGGAGCAGTTCATAGTGGATGATTCCCTGCCAATCCCACCAAACACACAGAAGAACCTTCCTGGCCGTCAATCCAGGCTTAGCCACCGTCTGGGCAGCTTCACCGCTTTTCGACCACGACCGTTTGCGCTTCACGTTGTCGTAAGTGACCCACTTTTCATCGCCAGTCACCATCCGCTTCAAAAACGGGTCGATTTTGTTGCGATTCAGAAGCGATTCGCATGCATCCATACGGGCAAAAATGTTTTTTTGCGTCAAGTCGTGTGGCACCCATACATCGAGCTTCTTTTTGAATCCAAGCTTCTTCAAATGGTTTATAACGGTTTGATGACTCATGCCCAGCTCTTGGCCGATGCTACGGCTGCTACTATGCCGGTCTCTTTCGATCAATTCAGCGTTTTTATCGCAATTTTCGACGACAGGCCTTTGGGACCGTGGCGCATATTCGATCACCTCTGCACCAGAACGAAAACGTTGAAACCATCATTGTGCCGTGGAAATGGAAACTGTATCGAGTCCATAAGCTGCACAAATTTTATTGGCAGCATGAGATTCATTTTTGCCTTTATCGTAGTAGTACTGTAAAATATGCCGTATTTTCTCTTTATTTTGCTCCATGTTTGCGACGCTATAACTCACGAACGACTAAAAGCAAACAACAATTAATCAAACACGTGTTAGCACGTGAAAAGAGCTTTCCAAAAGCTCTAGCGTGAACCGCTGCGACGAATACAACTAGAACTACGCGCTTGCAAAGACAAGCTTGCGGAAATACCGCAAGACTTTTCTGACAACCTTTATTTCTCAAAGTTTATGTGGCGCAAAATTCGTCATTAAATTATTTTTTGTTTTTTTAATGAATTTTTTACTAAATAAAACAAATGGTTTTGTCTCTTTGAAATCTTAATTTTGACCTTTACGCGCTCAATTGCTTGCCTGTTTGTATACTGCAACTTTCAATTCATAAATGTCAAATATGACTGACTTACGACGCCATTTGCACAAATTATAAATCCTTCGAGGGGTTGATTGTTTGTAGATTGATTTGGCGCTTTTGGAATATTTCCTTAATGTGAGAGGAAATATTATACGCGGTAGGTGACGCTGAGGACCTTATCATTGGATCTGATTTTGCCTTATCGGTGTGACGTTAGACCTGCAAACTGCATCATCGACCTAATATTCATACTACGCCAAGTCTTATGAAAAGACCCATGAAATAAACATCGACATACACCACCTTTTTGTCGACTTTAAGGAGGAGTTGCAAAAACTCCGCAAAACTAATACGGCTATGCCAGAAGACGTTGCTCAATACCAGCAACGCCATCAGAATTGGGAAGGTCCTCTCTGACCTGTTTGATACCAAACGAGGTTTCAGACTGAGGGTCTCTCTGTCGTGTGACTTCTTTAACCTGATGTTGGAAAGATTATGCGAGCCGCAGAACTTAATCGACCATTGATATGATCGACCTTAGCAACCGCGCTGTTAATTTTGCCTTTTCTTGGATAAAGAAGCGAAGGGAATGGGTCTGGTGGTCAACGAGAACAAAACGAAGAGCCTCCTGTCATCAATCAAACAGTCAACGCACTCACATATCGTCGCCACCATCACGGTTGACAAGTCTTCATGGGTCTCTCATCATGCCCATCCTAAGCGTAGCGCAGAAGCGTGGACGGTGACAATATCCGACGAGGCGTCCCTAGAAGTGTTTTGGAGAAAGACTCTGTGGATGATTTTGGACCTTTCAACGATGGCTACGGTGAGTATCTTAGGAGATGGAAGAATGCGCTGTATGAGACGTAGTAGACATACCACAGTGACTAAAGATCCAGCGGCTTCATTGGCTTGCTCATGCCGTTCGAACGGAAACAAACGTTCCAACTCAACTTCCAAATATTCGATGTGTTACCAGCTGGTGGTAGCAGAGAAAGAGGAAGACTTCCTCTGCATTGGAAAGATCAGGTGGAGAAGACCCTGGCTACACTGGATGTGTGGGCAGATTGACAAATTAACTCAGTTCCTCTCGGGCCAAGGATACTTTCGGAGATACCTATACCGTATGGGCAAGGTAACGGATTCCAAGTGCATCTACTGCGAAGCGCTGCGCGATGACTCTGAACACACATTTTTTTGTTTTAATAGATGGCTCGCGGAAAGAAATGATCTGAGGGAGCAGATTAGCGACATCGCACCGTGCAACATACTTAGCAAAATGCTCGAACGCAAAGACAGCTGGAACGCGATAAATAAATACATTGGTAACGTACTCCGAAAAAAATTGAACTTGACACAGTGCAACAAAGCGAAGCCGCACAGATAAAGACACAAGAAGACGAGCCTATAGCATGAAAGCTGGGTACAAATATGGTGGACCCAGACGTGAGTATTGATAGAATTAGTCCTTTATGGATGCTGTTCTGGGGCCTACCGAAGTAATATAGAAAGCAGTCCCGGGCAGGGTGTCCCCCCAGAAGGAGAGGGGGATCGTTTTAGTGGCCGCATCACACGACGCAGTAGACAACGGTCGTTGTAAGTGCGAAGGCATTTTGAACCCTACTTCTCCCACCAAAAACAAAAACAAAAACAAAAAAAACTAGTGCCGGTTAGAACGGGAAGGGAATGGCTGGCACTTTCTGTTAAATTCGGCCAAAACCATTGTCAACAGTTACCGCGTCAATCAAGAAGAAGAAGAATTAGAAGCCGTAGTAACGAAGTGAGTTTGTGCATGACTAGCATTTCGGGGGCCCATACTCAAATTCTATAGTGCCCATGAAATATCGACTTATGTTATATTATATAAAGAAGCTTTTTTTTGGTTTTGTTTGCCTATCGGTGGTCAATGGCAAACCGGTTACTGCATTTCTACTCTGAAAAAGCTTCTTATCTCAACTGCATGTCATTCGAAGTAAAAACAAATTGTACGTATCGCCATTTGTAGGACAGCATCAAGACGCGCGACGCAAATATGAGGAGGATCTAGGAAAATATCTAACAAATGTGTATGCGTCAATTTTTAATTTTTGAAATTTTTGTTTTAATCATTTTTACGTATTTGCTGGGAGTTAAGTTACTTATTCGAAAACTTAATAAGAAAATTAAGTAAAACAATTTTTATATCGATTTCTTTCATTAAAGCTATATTTTCGATAAGAGCTATTCACTTACATTTGAAAGATTTTTAATCATCAAAATTTATTTTGTCGTCTTCCAAATAGGCTCCATTCAAAGCAATACACAAATGCCAAGGATTAGTCCAGTCATCAAAGAGCGTCTTAAACGCGTTTGAAGAGATCTTCTTCAGCTCCTTCAGCGAATTCTTCTTAATGGCCTCTATCGAGTCAAATCGGCGTCCGCGGAGTGGCAATTTAAGTTTTGGGAAAAAGTCGCAGGGGGCTAAATCCGGTGAATACGGTAGTTATTCGATGATATTTGTCAAGTTTTTGGTGAAAAAAATGTTCACAATATGAGCCTTGTGAGAGGGTACGTTTTCATAATGCAAGATCCATGAGTTTCCTTTCCACAAATTGGGTCGCATCCTACGCAAATTCTCTCTCAAACGTCGCGTAACTTCTAAATAATATTCTTTATTTGTTTTTAGGTTTCGGCTCATGTGGATAGCGCCATTCAGTAGCTTCTTGGCTGGTTTGCTTTACAAACGTCTCATATACCCACGTCTCATCACCTATTATGATTCGCTGGATAAACGTTGGGTCCGAATTCACTTGCACAAGCATGTCTTCAGCCAACTTCTTCCGTTAACTTCCGTTCTGCTGTTAACTATCTCGGCTAACTATTTTGGCCGAAAATACTTTGGCACAAAGAGCTATTTGGTGTATTATGCAGTGAAATGTAGATTCTGAAGAATCGTTGTTGCGCCTTTATTTTTTTCCTGTCACACTTCTGGCTTCCATCAGTTGCTATTGAAACGAGATTATTTCAATCGATCTCATTGACTTCAAGGCATTTTTACACGGCATTCTCCATATCTTCCCCTATCGTTCCTCCCGATAGCTATTGCTAAGCTATAGGGTGGGCCATGTAAGATTTGCTTTTTGAATTGGCTATAAAAAAAACTAATAATTTCAAACTTTTTTTTGATTTTGAAGATTGAACATTGTCATTTATAAATAATATAGTTCAAATGACTGCGACGACTGGCTTTACAGTAGGTCATTCGATCAACCCAATTTTTAAGCACATTTTCGATTGTTTGGGCTCCAATTTCATGAATGGCAACTTCGATATTGTGTTTTAAAGCATCAATCGTCTCTGGATGGTTCGCATAGCATTTGTTCTTAACGGCTCCCCACAAAAAATAGGCCAACGGGCTTAAATCACAGCTCCGAGGCGGCCAATTGATATCGGAATTTCGGCTGATTATTCGGTTTTCAAAAACGGTAGCCAAAAGTTCGAGTGTAACTTTGGCAGTGTGACAAGTTGCACCGTCCTGTTGAAACCAAATGTCGTCCATGTCATCCTCTTCAATTTTTGGAAACAAAAACTCGTTGAGCATGTCACGGTAACGCTCGCCATTTACTGTAACCGCGGAAGAAGAAGTAGACTCACCACTTTGGAAATAGGTTTTCAATATTTCCCAATTTTGTTCAAGCGTATAACGTCCTATTTCGTAAATGTCAAACCTTTAAGTAAATTTTGAACACATTTGACATGTCATTTGTGTTACCATTCTCGAAAGAATAGGTGTTTCAATAAGCAAACGCTATATGGCCCACCCTGTATGTGAAAAATGTTTCATTTGAAGACATTTTAGCTATTCTGTCTTGTGTTGTTTTAGCGAATAGTGAAAGCTCGCGAGCCGCATTTTGCGACCCCTGAGTTAGTGGGTAGATTTTATTAACCTTTGGATGCTCTATGATTACAAACCAGGCATTCTGGCTTTCAAATATGGAAATATGTAAAGGTATAAGAATTCAAAAAAAAAAAGTACCAGTCTAACGGTTAGACGGGATAGAAGTGAAACCTTCCGTAAGACAAACTGAGAGAATAAGACGAAAGCAGCATTAGGAGCGGGATAATTATAGGTTCATTATAATATTGCTCTAAAGTTCATATTTTATTTTCTTCATTTTATTTTATTCATCCTCAATGTTTTCAATTTCAACAAATGATACGAGTGGCTTATGATAGATAAAATATGATACAAATGCTTTGGTTTCGATGTTGTCAAAAAAAATACCCAAACGGACCGAAGAAACAGACTTACAAATTTCTTCCATTTTCATCTACTTGTATTCATATAAAAATTTATGTCTCTTCCCACCAAAGCTAAATGTATTTGTATATTTCTTCAAGGCCGAAATCCCGGCGGTGCTGCAATACCGGACTAACCCGTGGCAGAGGTCGAGCAAGCTCCTAAAACACTCCGCCCATTTCCAAAAATCAGTTTAACTTTTGTTGTCCTCCGATGGAGGATCTATCAGATGTTAAGCTGATAACCACACTACCTAGTCAATAGATTTTAAATAAAAAACCTAATAAACCTTTTGAGAATTACACGCTCACAAAAATTATTTATATCAACATATAATATAACGCTTCGTAACTAAATAACTTTTAGGCCAGGAATGACAGCATGGCGCGGTAGCCGAGGGACTAGCAATGTGAGCTTCCGATCCGAAATCCTTGGTTCGAATCACAAGAAAAAATAAAAGTTATTTTTATTTAGCTCGTCGCTATGTTTATATCAACATATAATATAACGCTTCGTAGCCAAGAGGGTCGCTTTTTCGTTTCACTTTTCCTCAAATCACTCCCAACGATTCTAAAGAAGTTTTCACTTCAAAAAACGTACGAAGTTTTCCGCTAACTGTAAAGGGTTTTCCAATAATAGCTGTTTTTTGAATAGCCCGCTATTTCGGTAGATGTCACTTTTGAAGCTGTAATTTTTTGATATTTGACAAGTAGAATCTACACCATTAATAAAAATGGAACGATACGCGCTTAAAGAACGCATTTAAATTAGTAAATTCATTATAAAAAAGGTGAAAATTGGGCAGAGACGGTTTGTAAAACTCGCAACATTTTTGGGTCATCGTGAAGCACCTTGTCGGACCGCAATACAGAAATTGGCGAACAAATTCGAACTGTTGGGACAAGTTAGTGATGTGAAGAATAAAACCCGTGCACGTCGCTCAAGAACACCCGAAAATATTTCTGTTGTAGCCGAAAGTGTTGAAGAAAGCCCAGGTTTGTCCATTTCTCGTCGTTCTTTGGAAATAGGCAGTCCACAAACGTCATTACACCGTTTTTTGCATAAAGATTTGGATCTTAAGGCTTATAAAGTCCTGTTAACTCAGGCCGGCCGATCATTAACAACGTCGTGTCTTTGCTGATTGGGTCATTGAAATGCATGAAAATGATTCGGAGTTCCATCGAAAAATCATATTGAGTGATGAGGCTCATTTCCACCTCGGTGGCTTCGTCAACAAGCAAAATTGTTGCATCTGGGGCTCAGAAAATCCAAGAGTTATTGTTGAAAAGCCTCTCTATCCTAAATGTGTGACTGTTCGGTGTCATTGAACCTTACTTTTTCGAAAATGGAGCTGAAGCAACAGTTACGGTGATTGGATTGCGCTATCGAGAGATGATTAACGATTTTTTATGACCAGAATCGGATGGTATTGATCTGGGCAACGTTTGTTTTCAGCAAGACGGCGCTACGTGCCACACAAGCAACGAAACCATTGATCTTTTACGGGGGAAACACCTCTTATTGGAAACCCCTTTATTTAACGCACTTCATACACTTTTCTCCTGCCTAGTATTATTTTTTTACTTGAGAGAAACTATAAATAAAGCTATTAAATTCAAATTTCTGTTTCATAGGAAAATCAAAAAACAAAAATCTTCAAAGTACTCATCAGCCAAACTACTTCATTCGCTCGCACTTGATAATACCCTAGAGACACCATAGTTACGCTAAAAGCCACATAATTGAATGCGATTTATGAGCATTTTCCTCAATCGAAATTTGCCTAAAACCGCCAAAAATCAAGTTATGATTAGTGTGCCCCAACACTTTCACTGGCATTTGGCGTGCGCAACTGGTTGGAGGGCAGAAGGCAAGCATTCAAAGTTGACGTATGTTCGCCTACCCCGTTCAAAATAAGAAATTATGCGCAAATTTTCTTTATTATTTCCTCCTTTTAACGTATTTAGTCAATTTCGCTTTGCTTTTTGCGGCTAATCGAAATTCAAATTATTTCGTCATAAAGTGAAAGCAGGAAAACTAAAAGTAGAGAAAACAAAAACTTAAATTATTTTCATCTCGCCAACAACCAAAGGCACTAGCCAAGCCATCATTTGCAACACTTTGGCGTTGCAAGATTTTGTGCAGCAAATTTACAGTTTTTATGCCGCATGCAACATAGCCAGCATCATTATCGTTGCGGGCTGGCAAAACAAATACAAAGCAACGCAATATTATTAGAGGTATGCAGCATACAGCATCGGATGTGTGGGTTGATTGCCGCATGAGAAGGATTTATCGCTGAGTTTTGCTTTCATGGGTGTTCAATGCCACGGCAGTTACTGTTGAATGTCCGAATTGATGAATAGCAGAGAAATTCATGATAGTGATAGTGAGATGGCATTTACCGGTTGAAGTGTGAAGTTACATCCAAACGAGTTATGTCCAAATGTAAAGGAAAGAGATTTTTTTACTATAGGTAAATGCGTCAGATATATAAGTACGGGAATGTTGACACCGCTTCACAATTTATTGATTGACGAAAAATTGGAGTCCATCTCCAATCTAGAAGTTGTTAGTTAGTTGTTCGAACGAGCTTTTCCGCTATTTTTTATCTGCCGAGGAGCGACCAATATTAGGAAAATTTGCTTTATAATTTTGAGGTTTCATACACGGAGATTCGAACCTACGCACTTCCGAATGGTAGTCACGCATCGGCCCATTCGGCTACGCCGACCGCCACTTATGCTACTTGGTTTTTATGATAAGATTATTTCCGGAGAGAAAGTTACTGCCTGCCAAAGAAATACGACTATTCGAAAACTCTTCCTTTACTTCATGAAGTTCAATGGCCAAAGTGGGCATCGAACTCGGAACCAACTGCATGACAATCGGCCGCGTATGCAGCATACGAAAAGAAAATTCATTGCTTTTTTCACTGGAGAGTTTTCATTAGGGAAGTTAATTTCCAAATGTTTGGAAAGTCTGAAAAAGCATTGGGCGAGTAATTTCATCGGCTGCGGTCGAATGGTAGAATAGACCTGGATAGTTGTTGTGGAAGTGGTTGAGTATTTCTACTGAAATAATTCTAATTAGCGACCTGCACCAGTTTACTACCATTACTCTCGTGTGTTGCTTTGTTGTTGCTGTTTTTTTTTTTTCTTTTCTTTAATTTTGTTTTTTGTTTGAGTTAGCTCCATTTCGTGAGATCCAAGTATTGCAGCAAATATTTTATCTCTATGTCAGAAAAGTACACAGGAGAGGCTTACCAAAAGAACGAAGTACTGCTCTAGCTAGACCTAGACATTCGCACGGTAAATAGTGAAAAAGTCTATCTCACATCCCCTCCGCCTGACAGCTGCTACAGATGGGATTGAAAGGAAAGTTAAGTCTGGTTGTATGAGTCTCTACCTTCCAGTGAGCTGTAAGGGCTGCAGAGATGCGTGAAATGTTTGGGTAATTACTTCTCTGGATGTTGAACGACAGCCATGTTTTTGTAGTTATGGTGCTTGTAGCTCTGCCCAACCCACAAGGAAGGTGATAATCTGTGCCAGCTATCGCAGGATTAGTCTTCTAAAAATCGAGTATATCGAGGCTTTTAGACCTGGAAAAGTTGCAATCGACCAGATATTCACAATACGCCAAGTCTTGGAAAATACGCATAGAAGGAGAATCGACACACACCATCTTTTTGTCGATGTTAAAGCTGAAAAGCTAACAGTACGAAAAGGAGTTGCCTATATGCCGCAATGCCACCAGCTGATGGTAACAGAGGAAGCGGAAAGAAATTATGTCTAGTATCGAACCTTCTCTTGTTTGCTCGTCCGCCCCTGGATAGTACCTCATGATGTGAAATAAAAATGAATTCGTTGTAATTTGACTTGCAGCCGTGGTGATCTGAATAGATTATATGCCTCGCCTAATACAAATACTGTTGCTTACTTAAATTTATTTATTTAGTAAAATTACTTTGAACTCATTCATAATTCACCCTAAGCCGCACAAAAGGTCTAAGAATTGAACTCCATACAAATCCATCCGCCCTAATGCTCATAAGTGTAACTGTTCGCAATGTGTCTATGACAAATGCGTAAGCATTGGCTTGAACTAAGCTTTCCTATGCACATATCTTAACCCATATGAGGTTTCCCTCTTCGGTGGCCGTCCATAAAATTGTCTGCTTAAACACTTTAACCCCCTAACTGCTTAACTAACTAACTTAATGAACTTTTATTCTGGATGTTTGAAAACGGGTCAGAAAAGCCCATTCAAATGGGTGCTAGATGGTTAAAATCTACTACGAAGCTAGTCTGAGAACAGATGGATTCTGGACACGTAGACAAAATAGGACCTCCGCCGCAGACAGGTCTGGATTCCGAATCCAGCAAATGGCCTTCCGGATGGGTACACTCTCTTCGCTATAAACCGCGAAGCGAGTGGTCCCCATGGCTGGCACGTTATTGAACACGGTCCTGATGCACTCGAAGTTGGCCAGAGACGCGCACGTCACCCTTATGATGCCGTCCTCTGCATCATAGCCCTTCGAGATGACTTCAGGACCGGAGGCAGTAACCTGACGCACAGTCGACTTTTGCAGTATTTGATTTCTGCATCCGTCAGCTGATGGTCAGGCCCCAGTTTTCCAATCACAGCCACAGATCATGTGCCAGCATCCTTCTCGCTATAGGATGGCTTAGCCGCACCCTTGGATTTGCTTGGGCGAAGCTCCAGCTCTTCATGCTCCACTGACGAAAATTTCGCCAGGCAGACAGCTATGCTGAACTTTTTTTCGAGGCGCCGATAGGGACGTGGCTCAGCAGAATGCTTTCCCACCACATTGACTGGCACTAAGACCGCGCTCGTACCTTGGGAGGTCGTGGCTCGGCCATTAGCGGCAGCTGCAGGGCAAGGAGGTGTACCGCTTTCAACCACCGTCCTTCTCCGCTTACCTCGAGAGCGACACAGTTTGGGAGCACCCGTATCCACCGTGGGTGTCACTTCCGCCGACCGATGCCTTTGGATGACACAGACGCAGAAGGGCCGGCGGCATGAGCCTTGCCCACCACTTTCTTCTTTCCTTCCTTGCCACGCTCTGCGATTTCCCGGCTTCTTTGAGAGGTCGTACCGCCACCAAAGAGACATCACACCTCAGGCCCTCCGAAACTGGGAAACGTTTTTCAGTCTATGCAGAAGAGGAGATTGCGATAGCAGCCCCCGAGCTGAGAGACTTGAGTAATGGTTGGGGCCTCCAGAATCCATACCCCTGCAGCCGAAGCGGGTGGATCGCCACTTGTGTGGATTCCACCTTATTTCCATTACCAAAGATGGTTTTTATTCGGGGCTCCTCCCTAGCCAGTTTGGTTCGCGGATGGTACCCTGATTCTATGAAAACTTTGAGTCATCACACGAGTGTTGTGTGATGCCAAGGCTTCCCTATCCCCCACCTGGGACGCGCCCGATGGGAGATCAGGCAACTCCTCACGGGCTTATAATCTTAAACCGCGACTAGTAATATTGATTTGCTTTTATTCAGCTCCTCGGTTGAATACCTTTAAGACCAAATAATCTTTTTCACCGTTGAGCACCAAATATGCATCTTGTGTAGGCTCTTCCCATTTCCTTTGCTAGTAAATTTACTGGAATTAGAGTAAAGCTTCACCCGAGCATCTGACCAGATTGGTGCGGTGTACAGGAGAATAGAGAATAATACTCTACTATACAGAATTGTTTTACTATGTCTAGGACCGTCGTTATTCGGGAATAATTGCGACAAGCAGGACTTCTGAGTGAGCCAATGTGAGCACGAAATACCAGATAATGGAAAAGGATTTTCCTAGTAGTAGTCGCCTCTCGGCAAGCACTGTCAAAACTACGAGTGTATTTTTGGTATGAAAAAGCTCCTCTTAGAAAACCATTTGCCGTCGTGGTTTTAATAAAGGTCGTCCAGGTTTTTTGCCCTTGAAATGATATTCAGAAGAGCTCGGCCAAACGTGCCAAAAGTCCCGGACCTAACAAAGCAAATACTTTTTTTTTGTGTACGAAATTAGCTTTATTCATCAAAGTATTTTTCATCAAGAACCAAGCAATCATTCCAGCCCCGCTCTAATATTTCAATACCACTTTTGTAGAAAGCTTTATCTTTTGCCTCAAAATAGGCTTCAGTTTCAGCGGTAGCCTCTTCATTTGAACGAAATTTCATACTAGCGAGTATTTTTTTTAGTCTGCGAACAGCCAGTAGTCGCTGGGAACCAAACTTGGTGAATTTGGCGGATGTGGGAGCAATTTGAAGTTCAATTCATGTCTTCTTCTTCTTCTTAATTGACGCGATAACCGCTTACGCGATTTTGGCCGAGTTTAACAAAGCGCACCAGTCGTTTCTTTCTCGTGCTAACCGGCGCCAATTGGACACACCAAGTGAATCCAAGTCCATCTCCACCTGATCTTTCCAACGCAGAGGAGGCCTTCCTCTTCCTCTGCTACCACCAGCTGGTACCGCATCAAATACTTTCAAAGCCGGAGCGTTTGTATCCATTCGGACGACATGACCCAGCCAACGAAGCCGCTGGATCTTTATTCGCTGTGCTATGTCTATGTCGTCGTAAAGCTCATACAGCTCATCGTTCCATCGTCTACGATATTCGCCGTTGCCAACGTGTCCAAAATCTTGCGCAGAATCTTTCTCTCAAACACTCTAAGCGTCGCTTCATCGGATGTTGTCATCGTCCAAGCTTCTGCGCCATACGTTAGGACGGTCATGATGAAAGCTTTGTAGAGTGTTAGTTTTGTTCATCGAGAGAGGACTTTACTACTCATTTGCCTACTTAGTCCAAAGTAGCACTTGTTGGCAAGAGAGATTCTACGTTGGATTTCAAGGCTGACATTGTTATCGGTGTTAATGCTGGTTCCTAAATAAACGAAGTCTTTTACAACCTCGAAATTATAACTGTCAACAGTAACGTGGGTGCCGATACGCGAGTGCGCCGACTGTTTGTTTGAAGACAGGAGGTACTTCGTTTTGTCCTCGTTCACCACCAGACCCATTCGATTTGCCTCTTTATCTAGTTCAATTCATGTAGTTTTGCCATTATTTTGATTAACTCTTGTTTTTGGTGAACAGTGAGCAAACGCGGCACCGTCTTTGAATCGAACTATCTCATAGTCAAATGCTCATGCAATATAAAACCAACGCAATCCTTTGGTATCTTTACGATGTCAGCTAACTCACGCAGCTTCACTTTTCGATCCCCCAAAACGATTTTAAAAATTTTGTGTATGTTTTCTGGTGTATGTCCACACATTTGAAGTCAGCAACTATCGTTTTATTGTTGTTTCTGATGGAGTAGAGTCCTCTTAACACTTTTAAGCGATATTTTCATAAATTGGACTAACCTTCCTCACACCTTCTTCACTTCTGTACATACTGAGTAGAGCAGTCATCTGACTCCAAATATCTTTTGATGCTTTCCTGAGTTCAAATAACATTTTTTGGCATATTATTTTTATACAGAGAAAAATTTTAAAAGCAAAAATATCCCTTTCTAAGGCTACTTACGCAGCATACAACGGTGAGACTAAAAGTCGATGAAGCCGTCCACAACTGAGGACTGTATTTTTTCATTCCTTTGAGTTCTTTAATTTATTTTCGAAGAATAGACTAGGCTTCTGTTATTATATAATACAAATTTTTATCTTAATATCAGTATGACGTAAAATAGGAAATTATGCAAAGAAGAATACAGAAAGCCATATTCGTAAATAATCAAACGCTCTATAAACGCTTGCACAGACACACTAACGAATGTGTTTGCGCAGGAACGCAGGAAGGATGTGCTGCCACCAGATTTAGATTAGCCTAAACAAGCCAATGAAAACATGCGAATTGAATGCATTTAGCACTTTAATTGCCGTTAATAGCCAAAAGCGTTAAATGCCAAGTTGCAACATGAAATTCAACAGATAAATGCTATACATAGACATGACCACTAATATATGTGGATTAGTGATGTGTAAATTTCCAACACGATCCCGCTTATTCGCATTTATATATATATTTTTTTTATTATAACAATAATTTAAAATATATCAAATCTATACTCTCCATGCAGCGAAGTTAAATAGCTTGGCCTTGCCCTGGATGCCAAGCTAAGCGGGAAGAGGCATGCTGACGCAACCTTATCCAAACCAACAAAGGCTCTCATGATCTGAAAATGTCAGCAAAGAAAACCCTGTGGCTCTTGTCCAAGAATCCTGAGATGCATGATAATTAGGCCAATGATAACACATGAAGCGGTCGCGTTGCTATCGAGGGTCGCTCTTTCGAGAATGCGGGCAGCACTAACTAATCTGGAGCGCTTAGCGTGCATGCGGATCACGGGGAGATACGAACCTGCCCTGCAGCTGCGATGGAGATGAAGCTTGCGCTAACAACGCTTCATATAGTTACTCAGCAATCAGGCAAGCGTACCCTGTTGAATATTACCAAACAAGGTTTCAGTAGAGGAAAAGTGATGTCATCTAAAAACATGGAATTACTGAGTCTGCAGCTTCCACTTACCCAGCTACCCAGAGATGATATCACTAAAGGCATCAAATCGATGTTCAGTTCAGAATTGAAGTGGACGACAAGTTAAAGTCGCGTAGAAATGCATTTGAAAGGAAACTCCAGGAGTGCACCCTACACTGATATTCGGATGGTTTGAAAACACCAGAACACATAGGCACTGGGATATATGGTCCCAGAACAAAGCGTTCTGTGACAATGGGTAGTTTTCCACGCTTCGTCCAAACAGAGGTGTATGTCATCTTTCTATGTGTAGAGTTTAACTTAGAGAGGACCTGCCGGAATGAGCGAATTGCCATTCTGAGCTATACTCACTAGCATCCAAAGTTTTGTCATCTTTTGAGATTAGGTCCTCACTGATCCATGAGTGAAACTTAATCTGTTAGTTACGCCCAATCGCATCCGGCAAACAAAAGAGGTTTAAAAAATCCATAAATCTGTCCAACTGAGAATGTTCACGGGCCATTGCTCAGAAGGCATAGGTGCTGGAATATATGGCCTCTGAAACAAACGATCTGTGCCGACGGGTATTGTCCCACGCATCTTCCAAGAGGAGGTGTATACCATTTGTCTATGTGCAGAGATAAACTTGGACAGAAATTCCAGGAATAAGCAAATTGCCATTCTGACCGCCAGTCAGTGCTCTATGCTCAATGCTCTATCATCCTGAGAGATTAAGTCCTCACTGGTTCTTGAGTGGGTAGAGAATCCACTGGAATGCATAATCGTATCCGGCTAATTTGGGTGCCAGGACACAGGGGCGGCACAACTGGGAACGAAGTAGCGGACGCACTGACGAGAGAGGCTATGACCTCGTCATTAAGCCCGAGACTTCCTTGCTTTGGGAGAACACACCAGCAAGGCGAAGCAGAGCAGTGAAGAGGCTAAGGGAGTTTAGCTGGTACCAACCTAAGGGCTAATTCATGCGAAATCCATATTGGGAGGTTACAACCGGAAGAAGTTTACAAAATGCATAACCCTTCCCAGGGATAATGTGAAAATGCTCCAGGTCCCTGCAGACTGCATAGTCATCTGCACATGATCGGGATATAGTCCACTGATTCCTGCCGTTTCTGAGACCAACCCCAGGAGACTTCAATGAACCTTCTTCTTGAATGTAGCGCAATTATGCGGAGAAGGTTGAGACAACTCGGCCATTTGCAGCGAGGATAAAGGCACTTAAACTCAATACAACCCATCTCTATCTTAAATTCAATAAGGGAACTGGGTCTGGATGAGATACTGTGAAGCGTAGAGGACAGAAAATACCATAAGGTCAATGTGTAAACCTCAAATAAATCTAAAGCTACTAATCTTTGAAATAACTGAAGGGATTTTCCTGAAGCTTTAACTTAGGGGCTAGACAGCAATCTCGAACATAGTTTATCAAAATCGGGTAGACAAGAAATATACATACACTGGTTTTGGGTGTTTGGCCGAGCTTCTCTACCTATTTGTGGTGTGCGTTTTGATTTTGGTTCTACAATTGGAGGAACCTACAATTTTAAGCCGACTTTGAACTGCAGATATTCTCTTTTAAGTGAAGCTTTTTCAAGGCAGAAATACACTCGGGGCTTTTCAAGCGTGGAGACTAGGGATAATAATACTGGGAAAGAGGGCTACCACAATTTTATATGTACCGAAAATTCCAACCACAGGTTAATTTATAATTTTTTTTTTGAAATTTGTGTTCCATAACGAGTCCCGGAATCCCGTGATTTTGATAATAATATCCCGAAAACTAGTGCTCAACAATTACCGTTAGTTTTGTGCCTCTCTAGTAAAGCCATTGTAGCAACCGCTAGCACCGAAGCAAAAATGAAATGAACCGAGTGCAACACTTAGTACTCGCAATGTTGCAACCTTGCGTGCCGAGGCAAGTGTTATGCGCAACAGAGAAGCAAGCAACATTGCATGCATACAAACACGTCTACTCGCATATCGAAATATGTACATATGTGTTGCATGTTGCAGCAACATGTACGCGCAAAGATTTCGTTGCGTGATTAAAGTCGAACACAAAGTATGAAGGGTTCAGCAAACAAACAACAACAAGCTCAGCTCACCATGCATGGATGTGTGCGTGTGTGTGCTTTTGTGCTTAAGTGCATTGTTGATGTCAATAAAAGCAGAAAATTGTTAAACATTGCACTGCATGCATGCAACCATTTCATGGCTCATCACACACATTACATGAAAAAAAATAAAAACAAAAGCGCAAACTGTTGCTCTTGGCTAGCTGCCAGCGGTGAAGATGTTCGTGTCGATTTGCTGTGTTAACAAAAACAAGAGGTGTAAATGCGGCCGAAAACATACATAAATATTGCACTAAACCTCAGATAAAAATAAAAATAAAAATAAATATTAAATAGGAAAACCAAAAGTTAAAAGCATTAACAATAAATAAAACGAATGAAAAATTCGAGAAATAAATGAGTTGCTGTGCAAAAATCGCATGCAACATGAAAAATGTATCACGCACTAAATGCATCACAATGGGCAGACGCGCAAACTTAAGCACACATGCACACACTCACACAAATGCATTCAAAGCATACAAGCAGCCAAGTCGAAACTCCTTTTTATTATGCCGAATATCCGCGTCAGGTAAGCTTCGCACCTTTCCTTCTTTTATTTATTTTTGACAGTTTTCTCGCATAGCTGCTCGGTACTCCAAGTTGCTTACGTGTAATTATAGCTGAGTTTTAAGCCTAAAATTACAAGGCTAATGCATTATTTATGTCCGTCACCGAGGTCATGCAGTGTGTGCCTGATTGTAGTACATAATCGAAATAGATCGCTCCTGGTGGCCACGCAAAAAAATGACCACCACTTCAAGTACTTAAACCAAGGCACAGAGTGTGATTAAATAGTAGGGTAGCTTAAAAGTGCAGGCCCAGTGACTGTGATTGCTTGCCCTCGATAACTGTCAAAAGTGAATAGAACAACTCTGAAATACATGAAATGAGACCAAATGACAGCTTTGATTGAAGCGCTTGAAGTACGGCTCAAACAGCTCAATCTTCTATTGGCTTTTGGCTTTAGGAATTGAACTTCCCTGTCTTTCTTTTAATTTAATTTGGTTTAGCTTCATTGGGCAATTTTATGTTGCAGACGGAGTGTAAGCAAAGCCGAAGACGAGGATAAAGACACTCCCACGACAGTCGGTCCTATGTAGCCGAAACTACCAGGATTTATATCAGGCCAAAGACTGTCAAATCAACACATTCCCCGTATATGTATGGGAAATGTTTATGCCGATCCAACAGCAACAACAACAACAACGAAGATAAGGACGTTTCGGTACTGCTAGTGGCTCATGGCAGTAGTTGAAAAAAGTTCAAGTGTTGTCTGTACTTGGATTCTGCCGGATCGATACTTGCGATTTTATTCATGGGTACGCATTTTAACAGATAGGCGAGTGATAAAGCGAAAACAACAAAGGATTGAAACTCTTGAAAATACAGGCTAGCGACAGTGGAAAAACCTAAAGAAATGTTTGGTTTTTACAAATAATTAGGTTGTTGTTACTATTATTGTAGTTGTTACTAAACCCTGTCAGTGCGATGTAGTTAATGGTCGTCTGCGTCTAACTCATCTAACGGTACGTCCAGGAAATGTGCTGCTTTGACAGGTTGGGCCCAGATGTAGAGGGGTATTAGGTG
>JAYXIM010031839.1:0-169510 GCA_037575425.1 Anastrepha fraterculus | reverse complement strand
AGCTTGGCCCTGCGATGCAATGCTTAAACGGCGGTACCGCAGGGCAAACGAAAGCTACAGAGGTCGGAGTTAGGGTTTAGTACGTAGGTGTACTGTTTCGCAAGTCCAGTTTAGTAATAATACTGACTGTGCGTGGTCCCGAATGAGGTGCACCTTTAGCGATCAGTATGAATCGTGCATGCCGTCTGTATTGACGGTATCTATGTAAGATTCCCCCTTCGGATAAAAAAAAAAAAAAAAAAAAAAAAAAAACGCCCAAGCAGCGCACTATCGGATGGAAAATATGAAATTGTGCAAAGGCAAGGAAAAAAGGATGGAGGGAGACCCGATCAAATCTTTTTCCCAAAGCAAATCGATACGAATTTTCGTTTTCAATTCGATTTTGATGCTGTGCGGTGCAAAATGAAAACGAGAATGAATAGCTGCAAAGAGCTCGAACGACTGCACGCCATTTATGTATGCACACACACACGCACACGCCCGTGTATAAGTAGCTTTCTGCACTTATACCGATGCATGTGCGAGTGGTTGTCAGTTTGTGTAGTTGCACACTTTGTTATGCGATTTTCACAGCTCACATAGCCTGGTTGTCTTTGTTGCTGGCAACCACATGCGGCAGTCACGAATGGGGCAACCGCACAACCACTCACACCACTGTCTGCCAATCGACGCGCTCTGCCCTCTGTATTTGCCAAAGCGCAGGTTGATCGGTGTGGCGCATACTGACGTTGCACATTTGAAATTCAATGAAACGAAAACGTGGCACGGACAAATAGCAGGTATCCACATATCAGCGTGCAATTCACGCGCATTGTATGCATGCACGTAAGTGTGTGTGTATGGGTATGTGCAGTCTAAATGCGGAAATCAGTAAAGGAAATTTTCTCTGTAAGAGCGCAGTGAAATGGCTGTGTGTAGGCAAGTATGAATATTTAGACCGTTAGCGTGGTTGGATTGAGAAAAAAAGGAAAAAATAACAAAAACAAATGGCAAGTTGTTGTAGTGAGTGAAAAATCGGCGAAACCAATAAAGCAGAAAACGAAAAAACAATGCGCACTTCCTTCAAAATAGCAAATATTTTTCTATGCGAATGCGATAAATTCTGCACCCTTTTTCGTATAAAATACTAAATATACAGAAAAATATTCATACATGCGCGTGTATGTGTGCAAGAATGCAATGACAATAGATGGAATTCATTTAGCTAAAGCGTTGTTGTTGCTACTTAATGCTTTATTTTTTATTTTTATTTTTATGTTTTATTGACTTGCAAAGAAAAACTTTAATGCTTTTAAAAACGAGTTCTTAACAAAGTACCCCAGTGCGTGCCGCGAGCAGTCGCTATGTTTCACGTAATTCTTTAAAGTAAGCACAAATTATTGCAATTGATTTTTCATTCGAATTAAGGAACGCTCACTAGTCAAAGGCATGAAACCTGAGTAAAATGGATTCACTCAATCGCTCGTTGATTTTTGATAATTTTTCCCTTAACGTTGTTGCGCATTTCTCTATAAAACAAATGCACAACTTCTCTTATTGATTTTTCATACATTTTGTGTAAAGCTTGAAACGTGGATTAATATGGTCTTTGTTATATAGGGTTATCTAATAAGAGGTGTTATTTTGATATCCAAAGAAAAATGCTATTTTTTAATACAAATGATCGGATGTTTATTTCATTATAAAGAGGAAGGCGTGTCGTTAATAGTGGAAAATAACATCAGGCAAATGACCACCGCGACCACGCTTATAGGACAATATTCTTTACATGAAATTTTCCATAACCGAATTGCAAAGTGGCTGCCCTTTGTCCTCGATAGCCTCACGAATTCCATCTTTCAGGTATTGAATCGACCCTGAGCTGTTGGCGTAGCCCTTCTCTTTCACATGGCCCCAAAGTAAAAAGTCACAAGGTGTCAAATCACAATTGTGATCACCTCATCGAGAGATAACACGTAAAAGATCAATGGTTTCGTTGCTTGTGTGGCACGTAGCGCCGTCTTGTTGAAAATAAACGATGTCCAGATCATACCATCCAATTCCGGTCATAAAAAATCGTTAATCATCTCTCGATAGCGCAATCCATTCCCCAATAATACCTGTTAAAACCCTACATCTATATGTATATATAATTGGCGCGTACACCCTTTTTGGGGTGTTTGGCCGAGCTCCTCCTCCTATTTGTAGTGTGCGTCTTGATGTTGTTCCACAAATGGAGGGACCTAATCAGAGGTTTGCCATTGCCTGCCGATGGGCGACCACTATTATAAAAATGTTATTCTTAATTTTGGTTTTTCACCGAGATTCGAATCAACGTTCTCTCTGTGGAATGGAATGAATTATATATTTATAAAAAAAAAATAAGTAGCTAGTCAAAAGTTGTCAATAGGGTGCATGTACCAGCGACCACTGCTAAATAATTTTTTGGTGCTTCATTTGTCAACTTCGTACCCGCGCTTCGAAAATGAAAGAATTCAGAAAAATGTTTGAAGATGAACGGATATAGAAACCCGGCCTGGAGATATGGACGGTCTAATGTGAAATTTCAATCGACTGATTCTTTGTCACAATATTACGCCTTTATTTAAAATAAATAAAAAAAAGTGCATATATATAAGTTCAAACACTTCACTCTCCTCAATGGCCACCCTACGCCAAATAAGTTACACTAAATATTAGAAATAGGCTGATAAAAGCGGGCCTTGTTGATAGAAGCAGTAGACAAGCGGATTTTTAGTGATGAAGCGCCAATCATAAGAACGAGTTTCGTGTATCCAGAATTGAGTGCACGAGGGTCGCTATTTAAGTTTTAAATATTTATAATAAATAGATTTTTGTAGTCGAAAATGGCTTTCCTGCTTTTCAAAATACTTTTATTATCTACGAATATGAGTATACTTTTGTATACTTCTGAAATATACAATTTTCGAAGAATCGAGATGACACCAAAAACGTGATTTGAATGCATCAGTCGCTTCATCGCGCTCGGAAAATATTCACCTTCATTTTTTATATTTTATTTTTGACCTGCGGAACTAAGAAGAAATCATTTGGTTGACAAATGAGAAATGTACGGCTGATGGAGCTACCGATTTGATGTTTTGAATGCTCAAAAATTCATTTGATGTCTTCATAAATCTGATATATTATATTTTCCATGGAGTGTAATATTATGATAGATTTTCGAACGATTTACTTGGTATCAAATTAATGAAAATGTTTGATATGCAATATACCCTTAGAAATATGATGAGATCATATGATGTAAACATGTGGTGAGATCATGTGATGAGCTTATATAATGAGATCGTGTGATGTGATCAAGAGACGGGCTAAAAAGATATGATGATATTATATGATGCCATTATGTAATGAGATCATGTGATAAGACCATAAGATGAGATCAAGTGATGAGATCATATGATGAGATCATGTGAAGTGATCATGTGATGAGCTTATATAATGAGATCGTGTTATGTGATCAAGAGACGTACTAAAAAGATGTGATGATATTATATGATGCCATTATGTGATGAGATCGTGTGATAAGACCATAAGATGAGATCAAGTGATGTGACCATGTGATGAGATCATGTGATGAGATCATGTGAAGGGATCATGTGATGAGTTTATATAATGAGATCGTGTTATGTGATCAAGAGCCGTACTAAAAAGATGTGATGATATTATATGATGCCATTATGTGATGAGATCGTGCGATAAGACCATAAGATGAGATCATGTGATGTGACCATGTGATGAGATCATATGGTGTGGTCTATCTTAACTGCTTTACAAATTCAATTCAGACAAAACTTTGACTTAACCCTTTCGGTACGGCTGGTACCTATGTGTACCACCAAAGTTTAAACGTCCCTAAAATGTTTAATTAACATTCAATCGAGTTTAGAAATGTACCGTGCCGTCTGTTGAGATTTTCACAATCCGCACGTGCCTTTAGAGTACAGTTTTACATGCCCTTTATGCCCAGATTTGTGTTTTTTCTATTGAGAGTAGTTGAAAAGTGCAGCACGTGGGCGTTTTGTGAAAGATATCTGTGCATTCATAGAGATTTATTGACAGATAACAACATGTCTTAGAGAACTAAGGTTTATACCACATATTTGAAGTAAATCCGGTAAGAAAATATAAATAAAAGTATATTTTTAGTGCAAATTCTACAGGTGGTACGTATGTGTACCAGTAGTCTTCTTAAGTGGTACATATTCCATATTCTTAAGTGGCCATAGATTCCACACAGGATTTAGTCAGTAATATGAACCAGGACGATATACGTAAGTTGTTGGAGGAGGAAGATGAAAGTTGCAGCGATTTGGAAGACTTTTCATCCGGAAGCTCTGATAACTTTCTTCCAAGCGAAAACTATAAGTCAAGCTCTTCCAGTGCGGAAGACTTAGATAATGACAACATAAATGAGGATATATGGGATATAAATGAATTCGATACAAACACATTTCACTGTGACCAACCACACGATGAAAATTTTGACTGGAAGTCTCCGGAAGATTTTGTTCCTAAGCGAACTGCAAGCACTTCTTATGTATTTTATTACTAATTGTTTAATTCTTTATAATTAGAGAAATACACTTGCAAATTTTATTATGCATTATAAACACGCTGGCTAAAATAATAGAAATCCGATATTTTTTTAGCAGTTTTCACAAGTTGTCTCTATCCAGTCGTTCATTTGTTATATGGAGAAATGCGCAACAACGTCAAGGACAAAAATTACCAAAAATGAACGATAATTTTTAGACTCTTCAAGCTTGCATTCTCTCAAGAATTCTTTACTAGAATTTAATGTGCTGTAAAACTGCGCACGCGAATATATTTTTTAAATTCTGATATTTTTTTCTCCTGTTCACTCTTCTCGGGAGCATAGGGCCTCGATAAGACTCTTCCATCGTACACGGTTCTGTGTTGCTATTCTCGCACCGTCCCATGAGATTTCGGCATTTGCTAGTTCGCGCAGCATCGACCTTCTCCAAGTGCTTTTGGTCAACCGCGACCTCTGCTCCAGTGCCATTCTCGTGACGCTATCTGGTGGTTTTCTCAATGTTTCACCTATCCATCGCCACTTTCTGCATTTGATTTGCCTAAGGATGGGCTCCTCGTTCGTTAATCTCCACATTGCGTCGTTCCTGATGGTGTTTGACCAGAAGATGATGCGGAGGCATTTGTTGAAGAAGGAAAGTAGCCTCTCTGTGATGGTGTTAGAGACCAACCATGTTTCGCTTTCGTACAACAATACGGATTTCGCACTTGATCTGAATATTTGCAATTTAGATCGCTTGGAGATTTGCAAACGCGCCGATACTGTATGCATTCGCCCGAATGCCGCCCTTGTTTTGTTTAGCCTGCAGTAGACATCTTCATCTGCTCCACCATCTGCCGTGATGATGCAGCCGAGGTAGCAGAAGCTTTCGACGAACTCCAGCGGGCATCCGTCAACCAATATCTGCCTAGCGTTACTGTGGTCAACTCTCAAAGCCTAGGTCTTGGCGATGTTGACCTCCAGTCCGACAGTGCGTGCCAGCGCGACTAGTTTGTCCGCTTTCGCTTGCATGTCAGAGAGTTTGTGAGCGAGGAAGCAGATGCCATCGGCAAATTCCAGGTCCAGATATCTGGTGAAACTCCACACGATGCCTTTTTTGGGCAAGGTTAGTCACGACGTCATCAAGGTCGATGGCGAAGAGAAGGGGTGACAGGGGACAACCTTACTTTCTGATTAAAAACTTTGAAATTTTGACAAATATTTTTTTTTTTAGTTTTAAAAAGGTTTACCATTTTCATGCATTTTTTTTTATAAATTTTGATCAAAAAGTTTGAAAATTGTATGGACTTTTGATTAAAAGTTTGAAAATTTGATGAATTTTTTTTGAAAATTCTCATTAAAAAGTTTGAAATTTGGATGATTTTTTTTTAGTTCTGATTAAAAAGTTTTTATAATTTTTTACTTAATTCTGATTAAAAAGCTTCAAATTTTGATGGGTTGTTTTTCTGATTAAAAGTTTGAAATTTTGATGATTTTTTTTTTAAATTCTGATTAAAAAGTTTCAAAATTTTGATAATTTTTTACTTAATTCTGATTAAAAAGCTTAAAATTTTGATGGGTTTTTTTTTCTGATTAAAAAGTTTGAAATTTTGATGAATTTGTTTTTTAATTCTGATTAAAAAGTTGGAAATTTTGAATATCTTTTTTTAATTCTGATCAAAAATGTTTGCAATTTTGATGATTTTTTTTCGATTCTGTGTAAAAATATTGAAATTTGTATGCATTTTTGTTTTTGAAAACTCTGATTAAAAAGTTTGAAGTTTTTATTTGTTTTAATTCTGATTAAAAAAGTTTGAAATTTTGATGGATTTGTGTTTTAATTCTGATTAAAAAGTTTGCAATTTTGATGATTTGTTTTCAATTCTGTATAAAGATTTTAAAATTTTTATGCATTTTTTTGGAAACTCTTATTAAAAAGTTTGAGAATTCGAAGATTTTTTTAATTCTGATAATTTTAAAATAAATACGTTTTTTAGTTTTAAATTAAGTGAATGACTCAAACATCCCCACATAGTAAATATTGAAGATTTTAGATTGAAGCTTAAAGAAAAATCTCCTCGTAATTCAATCAAGAAGCGTTAAAACTTTGCAAGCTGTAGTGCAAAAAAACAAAAAAAAGGAAAATCGAGTGATTCATAAAAAATGTATGAAAATATATATTTTTTTAATATTCCACATATCTATGAAAATAACCTTGGCAATATTCACTCAGCTTCCCGTCCAATCAAACCTGGCTGAACCGTTTGATGGACAAATTTTTTCGAAGCAGCTATCATGAAAAGGTCAAATACCTGGCCTTGCGTATATTTATTCATCATAAAAGAATGAGGAAAGAGGGAAAAATGGCATATCGTAGAAAAAAAACGACACTCACATCACCGCAGTGACAAAGTGACAAGCAAATGAGCTGAGAGGCGGTGCCTATCCCTGCCAATATTAATATTGTGCCCTCAAACTTCCCATCTAAACAAATACGGAATATTTTTAAAACCAACTAATGCACAATTAAGAAGAAGGATATACATACTTTACTTACCCAACTCAGCTACAGATGCGTATAAATATTCTGAATTTGCAACTGGTAAATCATAGAAATGAAACAAAACCAACCAACTGCTTCGAATTTTCTAATGTGGTTTATGTCAACGACTGCCTGTCATTTGCCAATGATACAAAATGCTGAAAACCCCTGCCGCCGTCTACTGCAAATCCTTGCTTCCAGTCACCTACACTCATTCACACACACACACACGCACAACCTCAAGGAAGCAGCTATGCAGCAGTTGCTGCCGTCTACGTTGTAGCTGAATGGAAACTAAATCATAGTGCCAACTAGCGATAAGAATTTTCCTCACTTTGCTAGCCATCTTCTAAATGTTTTTGTTCTTCTTTTCATGTCCTTTGTTTTAAGTCTTGAATTTTGGTGCGCGTGCAATTCACACACAAATACTTCATCATTCTACATATTTACATATACATACACATATGTATATACATATACATATACGTAGGTATGTTTGTATGCACGTAAATGATTTTAGTCAAGCCTTTTGACTCACGAGACATTTCATTAGCTGCTGAGCTCTTTGGATTTCTTCTGCCACCAGGATATGCTTGCTTGTGCACTGCTAAGCTGCCAAATGGCATTTGAACGCATGAATGACATGAAAGGTGCAACTGATGTCAAATGGCAAGCCATTTGATGGACGCAATTGTCTTCGGTAAGGCATGCACAAAATGGGATTTTGTCTTGTTGACTCTATAGCTTTATAGCTAATATTTTGTTTACTCTCTGTTGCTTTTATTTAGTTCACTCAGCTGCTGGAATGTATTGTGTTGTTGCGTGTTGACGAAAAATATTTACGCAAAATTGCTAGCTGAGTAGGTGTACGATCAATTTCTGAAAGACGGTCAGTCATTAAATACTAAGTGTATATGTATTTGTATATGTATATGTATGAAATCTATTTTAGTACCTTTCAGGGTATACTCGTATTAATATGAAATGTGGTATATTTATGCGACTCAGTTTTGCTTTTACAGTTCATTAACCTTTTGACGATACGCTTATAGAATGTCCTTGAAAAAAGCTTATAGCGGGTTCAAAATTTAATTTGGGAACTATTTTAAAAATATAATATTTAAAAGTGAAAAAAAATCTTAAGGGGGAAAAGGTAAAAACAACAAGCCAAAAAATATTGACTTGGGGCATAAATTATAGCGTTTTTATATTTTCTTTCATTTTACAACGATTTGTTTGCTGTTTGTCAGAGGGTAAGAATTCATTCCATAGAACTTTTTTTGCCCTATACAACTATGTTATTTGTCTTTTTGAGTTATTTAGTTTTTTGTTATTGTAGTTTTGAGGCTTAGAAATGGAATACGCAGGAGGCCAAATATACACATTTTCCACACCTGCACTTCTTTGCTCTTCAGCCTGGGACATTTGCGAGAAGTGCCATAGGGAGATCTACAGCACGGAAATGGTTTGCAGTGTTCAAAAATGGCGACTCTGACGTCGACGACACGCCAACTGCAGAGGAAGGCGTTCTGAATTCAATGAAGAACGTCTCAAATAACTTTTGAAGGAAAACGGTTGCCAAACCAGTCGTGAATTGGCGGAAGAAATGGATTGTGATCATAAAACGATTAATGAAGGTAATTGCCATTCAAAGGAATTTCCTGAAAAGTTGGTAGCCTGGGTAACTCACGAGCTCAACGAAAAACACAAAGAAGGTGCTGGGAGGGCATGGTGTACTGGGAAGTGCTCGAAAACAATGCCATGGTCAACAAAGCGTTCTATTTACATTGCCCAGCTACACTCACCCGCACTCAATGAGCTTCAATGGGAGGTGCTTCAGCACCCTTCGTATTCTCCGAACCGTGCACTGACCGATTACCATCTTTTCCACTCCCTGTCAAATCATATGATAAGATAAAGGGTGGTTAAACTTCAAGGGCCGATGTTGAATGTGAACCACGCCTAAACGTCAAGTTTTTTCTGAATTTCATTTGACATTTTTCGATTTCAGACTAACTTAATTTGAACCATGGAAAGATACACAATCAAGCAACGCGTTAAAGTTATTCAGGCTTATTATGAAAACGGGCGTTCAAATCAAAATGCATATCGCGCACTGCGTGAAGAAAATAATCTTCAGTGGATTCGTCAATAAGTAGAATTGCCGCATTTCGGCGAATGATAATCCAAGAGTGATTGTCGAAAAACCAATGCACCCACAAAGAGTAACTGTTTGGTGCGGTTTATGGGCCGTTGGCATCACTGGGCCTTATTTTTTCCAAAATGGGGTCGGTCAGGCAGATACTGTGAAAAGCGTTCGCTATGGCGAGATGATAACGAACTTTTTATGGCCCGAATTAGAAGATATGGATGTAGACCACTTGTCACACAGCTAACGAAACAATGGCTCTTTTGCGCGAAAAATTTGATGGCCGAAAAATCTGACGTCGCGACGATGTCAATTGGCCACCAAGATCATGTGATTTGACACCGTTGGACTTCTTTCTTTGGGGTTATTTAAAGGAAAGGTGTACTTCGATAAGCCAGCAACAATTCAAGAGCTAAAGGATGAGATAACTCTGCATATTAACGTCATAGAACCTCAATTTTGCCTCAGTGTCATCAAAATTTGAACCATCGGATGAGGGTGTGCCGCCGAGGCCGTGGCGGTCATTTGGCCAATATTTTGTTCCATACGTAATTGAGCTATACCAATATTATCATAATAAGGAAAAATGATAACAATTTCTTAAAAGGATTGTATTTTATTCAAAACACTTTGTGACAAAAAACAAAAAAAAATTAAATATACTTTTATCGAGATCTAGCACAACTTGTGGCTATAGAAAAACTAAACAAAATGGTTTAGGAGAAATTTCCCATACACCCCCAAAATCTCGTTTTATGGCCATTAAACCGTTTTTCAGTAGGTTGATGTGAAGAATCACTCCTAACTTCGCCAATTTCCATCCGATTTCGATTTTAGTTCGAAAGAACAAAAACAAGCCTTTTTGACAGTGTGTTGACAATTTTTCTGAAATGACAACTGATGAGACTGCAGACGGAAGTATTTGGATTTTTTTATTTTTTCTCTATTTTTTCAACTTTGACATAATTTTTACGATATTATCCGATATTGAGGATTTTTTTAGTACACTACTGTTATAGTAAATTTAATTCTGCGTCGAATGAGCTATATTTGACTGTAATTGAATTAAAATTAATATAGTTGTGTGAGTTTTAAGATTTTATTTTTTTTACTAATTTGGGATGTAGGTATAACTTACGCTAAATGGGAATAAGGACGTGTTTTGATGCGTTATTATAGATACGTAATATTTATTGGAGTATATATGTACTGTATTATAGTTATTAATAACTGTTACTCTTTTAAATAAATAAATAAAAAAAATAAAATGTACTGTACTGCATACAACAGAACTTGTTAAAACTTACGAAAATATCTGACATATTATCACACTTTTTTTTCAATAGAAATATGAAAAAGCTCCCAAGTGTACCAAAGTTCACACTGTACATTGATTAACAAAAGAAGTTTGTTATTATAAGTTAACCTTATTAAAACGTCAAAGTTTTATTGTTTGTTTCATTGAAATTCAAGAGATATAAATCAAAACGTTGCCAGAAAAGTCGAATTTCTCAATATTCTCCGATGATGTGGCATCATCAGCCTTATCATAAACCAGATGATTGTTATTTTTATACAACGGGCGTAAACGGTCATCATTATAAAGCTCGAAAGCACATAAAGTATGCTGATGTTGCAACTGTTAAGAACCCTGTACTCTTGGACGATATGATTGACTCAACTGCAGGAACTGAAGGAAATTCAACTCATTGCTGATCAAACTGTACTCTCCGTCTGGCTCTAAGTCTTCAGAACGACACATTGTATCAAATTCAGATTTTCAGGATCTTTCTCGAGATTTACTTCTATCGGGAAGACAATCTGAAACGCTCGCTTCTCGATTTAAACAATGGAATTTAGTTGATGACGACTTCAGATGAATGATGATGATCGAATTTCTTACAGAGAAGTACTCAAAACTGATGAAGAGAATGACAAATGTACCGTACCATACTAAACTCCAAAGGGCCGTTTCCAATGCATTTTTAAGCTTGGAACCAGTTCCGTTGTGTACTGCACCGTACCGCACCGTACAGTGCTACACTGCACAATACTCCAATAAATATTATGTGTTTATAATGACACTTGTTATCATTTTCATGCTTCGAAACGCATACCAAATCTCGTAGTAAAAAAAAAGAAAAATCTTAAAACCCACACAACTCTATTAATTTTAATTCAATTACAGTCAAATATAGCTCATTCGACGCAAAATTAAATTTACTATAACAGTAGTGTACTAAAAAAAATCCTCAATATCGGATAATATCGTAAAAATTATGTCAAAGTTGAAAAAATAGAGAAAAAATAAAAAAATCCAAATACTTCCGTCTACAGTCTCATCAGTTGTCATTTCAGAAAAATTGTCAACACACTGTCAAAAAGGCTTGTTTTTGTTCTTTCGAACTAAAAAACAAATTCGAAATCGGATGGAAATTGGCGAAGTTGGGAGTGATTCTTCACATCAACCTACTGAAAAACGGTTTAATGGCCATAAAACGAGATTTTGGGGGTGTATGGGAAATTTCTCCTATACCATTTTTCTTAGTTTTACTATACCTACAAGTTGTACTAAGTCTCCATAAAAGTATAAAATCACTGTCGCACAGTGAAATCAATACCGGCCCTTAAAACTTAGCCACCCGGTAACCGTACGGTATGCATTTTTTAGGACCAAATGATTTTAAGAAATGGGTCTGTCAATCGACCCGGTAAAACATGTGATTTCACTCTTTTTGAGTGCTTTTTGTCAAGGAACGCTAACGATTGGACTACACTGTTAAAAGAATTGCGAATGATGCCTTGGAAGTCATGAAGCGTCACTCTGTCAAAGAGATAAGGACGTCTATGTCAGAGAAAGTGTTACACAACTCGACCCACTGAATGATCTTCATATGATACAGCTGTGCTATCCGTTCCTTTACACTTTGGATTATTAAAATTTCATCTGTTGGGTAACAAAAAGTGAAGCCTTGAGAGAGATTGCATTTTTTTTGTAAGCAAAAATTATCTCAACTATTTATACTTCTCATCTATTCAAATTCCTGATGCTTTCTCTTGGGGCGCCGTTATTTCAATGCAACACCTAAAAATTGCATGCTGAAGCTAACTTTGATTTCATATTCTTATGGTGGGGAAATTTTGTGGAAATGCAATCCAACCTTTGTTCCAACCCGAATACTTTCGACATGCGCAGCTTCAGGTGAATTGTATATTGCAAGTGGGGAAATGGGAATTTAGTAAGCAACTTGTGTGGCGTGAATGTTGCGCAACATCTTGCCAAGCAATTTGTAAACAAACCTTAACAATTGGAGCAGACGACACTTTGAACACAACATAAAGACTTAAAAACACCAGAAATTTACTTATATATCTTTATTGCATTAAAGTTAGGCTGAAAATAAGTTAAGTAGGCGAACGTGTATTCTTTGGTGTCGTCCATATGTTTATTTACTGGGTACTCGGACTTGTTAGTGTATTTAGAGGAATTAGTTGGGCAAGTGCCTGTGGTTACTGCAGTTATATTGCTAAGGTGGCTCGTGAAGGCTGTAGTAATCAACAACGAATGTCAGTCGTACACACACATTACATGTGACTGTACCTATATACTTATACACATATCACGGGGCAATAAGGTGACGTTAATATAACTTATTTATAAATGGATGCAAGAACAATTTGTTATGACATATTGACCTTGAATTCATTATTTTAATTGCGACAAATTATATATTTTAACCCTTTGCACTCCGTTGTCGCCGTATTTGCGACATTAAAAAGCTAAGAGTAAGTCCGCTGTCGCCGTAGCGGCGACATGGTTGTTTTGCTGCCTCGGCGCCCTTAACAGTTACGTTTATTACGCTAATAAGAGTAAAAAGTGCTCTACTTAAGTGTCAGGACCTTGCTGAGAGCCAAGAAAAGAGATTGGTTTTTTGTTCTAATAGACAGGAAAAGGCACAAAGACGCGAAACTTTGGAATACTGTGATACTATACTTGTCCAGGTAAACCGCGAATGCATATGGGCAATACTTTCGAAAGATATCACACTTTAAGAAATTTTAAGTCCTACAACTTATGTTATTCTTTTATAATACAAGTTAGAATATGTTTTGTTTGTAAAGTAGCTAAGAAATAAAAATTGTGTATTATTGAAATGGACTCTATTTTTCTTCTACATCATAGGTATGTTCTTGGAACTAATATAGTGCTGGAGTTGCTGATAGCCTCTATGCATTACCAGGCTGGAGTGCAAAGGGTTAAATTTTTTGAAAGTTAAAAAAGTAAACCTGCAAAAATAAGATTTCTATAAATTTAAGTATTTATGCCATCGTACACATCTACAGGTACCTCAAGAGTTTCACCAGTTTTGATTATTTTTCTTTTTTTCTTAATGTTGATGACGTTTTATAAAATTACGGCCTGTTTTCTACCAAAAACAAAGTTTTTTAGTTCATTGAAATGTAGTATAACCAAGCGCAAGTTTGAAGCGCTTAAAATTTTATTTGATTTTTGATAGCATTTCTTCATTTAAATGGAGAATAAAGTCATGGATAAAAAAAGTAACTACAATTTTTAGCCACTCTAAACTTGCACCCAATTTTTTTAGATATGGTGATTAAAATGTTTGAAACTTTGAAGAAATTTTTGTCGAATTTTATAATTTTTTACAATTTTGAAATTTTGACATTTGGTATAAAATAAACAAGGCGAAGTCCAAAATAAGTAAGACTGAGCTAAAACAGAAACGACAAGAGCTGTGTTCTGATAACTCCGAGTTTATTTATTCAAAATAGTCCCCTCTGGCCTAGATACACTGTATTGCGCGATCTAAAAGCTTTTCGAAAGAGTGTTTCAGGTAATTGGCCGGAATGCCCTTCAAAATGTCGGTACAGGTCTTTTGGATGGCCTCTACGGACGCAAAACGTTTTCCTTCCATGGCCAAATGCAATTTTCCGAATAGGCAGAAATAACAGGGAGCCATATCAGGCGAATACGGTTCAAATGTGATTTCTAGTCAAGAAATCAGTCACAAGAGTGGACCGATGAGATGGTGCATTATCATGCAATAAGCGCCAGCTTCCTCCTTCGCGGTATTCAGGGCGAATTTGACGAATGCGATGCACAAAACGCTTCAAAACGCCAAGATAGACAATTCCATTGACGGTTTGGCCCGTTGGCACAAACTCCTTGTGGACAATTCCCTTGGAATCGTAAAAACGAATGGTTGCTAGTCTGGGGCCTTCCATTCGGCACTTTGACCACGTCTCATCACCAGTTACAATGTTGTAAAGGAAGTTCTGGCCTTTTTAGTGAGGTCTTTGGAATGTTGAATTCTGAGCAATTTTTGGTCTTCAGTTAACTTGTGCGGAATGAAACGTGTACAGACCTTTCGTAAGCCCAAATTATCAGTTAAAATGAAATAAATCGATGTTTTGGAGATATTCAACTCCGACTCCGTGAATTTCAACGATGATTTCGATTATTTTTTGGTCAATTTACATACAATTTCGAGGGAGTTTTCTGTGATTAGTGATTTTGAGCGGCCATACGGACCACCTTTATTGTTATTTATGCCCTCCCAACCATCTCTGAAACGTTTAAATCACTCATGAACTTTGGCACGGGATAGAAAATCATCGCCATAAACTTTTTTCATCAATTAAAATGTTTCGGTAAACTTTTTACCTATTTTAAAACAAAATTTGGTTTAACTCTTTGTTCGAAACTCATTTTTGTACCGATTACACAAACACACTGACACTTTAGACACAATAATTTCGCTTCCACTGAACCGAATGTTACCAAGCATTCACTAGAAGTCAGCTAGGGATCTAACTTCCGACGCACTAACTCATTAAAAAGATGGCGATAGTTTTCTTCGAGTGATATCTAGCAAGAAAAATAGTTAAAGGCAACAAATTTTCTATAATTTTTTAAATTTGGTTTTTGGACAAAACTCTAATAAGGGTCTAAAAAACGAAAACTTTTGTTGAAATTGAAAAAATTACAAATTTTCTCTTATTTTTTTTATTTATTTTATTGAAATTGATTTTGTTTTGATAAAGTCAAGTTCTTTACACGGCAAGAAATGAAATTTCAACTTTTTCGATAGGATTTTATTCCTTACCTTTCCCATATATTTACTGAAAAAAAAAAGAAATTTGAATTATCTTGGTACCTACAACAATTCATTACGGGATTATCGATATTTAGAACACGCTTCCGTAATTACGGTGTCCCGGTATTAACAACACTAGCGTACAAAAAAATGTCCGATAACCAGCAAAGCAGACGTATTAGTAATAATCGATCATTTTTGATATTTCACTTACCCTAATTTGCAAAACAAAAAATACAACGTTTTAAGGAAGCTTTTGGCTTGATTAAACAAACAAACAAAAAAAAATTAAATAATATAAATAAAACACAAAAAAGTTATGTATCATTTTAATAATTTTTATTTATGATCAAAAAAATAAACCTCGACATTAGAAAATTTTCCTACTGACCATAAAGTAAATATCAAGCACCGAGTTTTATTTTTGACCAAATTAGAATTAATTTTTATTGTTGATTAAAAAATTAAAAACCATAAAATAAACCAATAGAAATAAAAATCAATAAATAAAGTAAATCAAAAATCAAAACTATGTAATTCTAATTTTGTTACTTTTGCTTATAATAATTATGCTCCCTGACTTTTGAAAGGCGAAAAGTAATTTTGTTGACAAAGAATTTTTTCAGACTACGAAATATGTTTCTAAATACACCAATTTTTTAATGATTATAACAGAAAGTAAAAATATGTAAATTAAATAGTTTTAAGCAAAAATTAAATTAAATATTCATAAAAAAATATTGTTTCAAGCAAATTTCTGACCCCTCATTGCCCAAATTCGCTCACAAGTAATTTTCTATAGCAGCCGAAACATGGATGTGGCGACGTGTCTGTATGCTTTTAGGATAAATGTGATATGAGTGGAGGTTAAAAACTTAGAGAAGCGAAAAAGATTAATAAAAAAAAGGTTAATGAAAAACTATTTTAAAAAAGTAGTTGCTTAAATACCTTGTTTTTTATTCTTTTCCTTATATACCACGTTGATCAAAAAGTTCTCGGAATGTGTTAAGGAAATTCAAAATAAGAGTTCATTCCTCAAAAGTGATGTTATTGCCCTCAGGGTACTCCCCATGAACGGCAACGCACTTAGGCCAGTGTTTGATCCAGCTATCGAGACATTTCTGGAACTATTTGTATATTTCCAGTGGGGTCATCAGAGACGTTTTCGATTTTTCCATTACTTTCTTACGGCTGTTGAAACGCGTTCCGCTGAGTGATTTTTTGATTGAAATATCATCACAGATTAGGTTAGGTTAAGTTTTGTAGCCGCATCGCACATAGAGAGAACGATGCCACTTAGACCACGAAATGGGTCCGTTGTGAGCCGCATAGGTTGTGATACCTAAAGTGTATAGATTATCTATATTCATTGAGAAGTAGGATCTTAAATATTGGCTCTTGCTACTGGCTAGAGATGGGCAAAAGGTGTTGAATTGTTTCCAACTCCTCCTCATTCCTGCAGCTACGACAGAAATCATGCGTGTAAACGCATAATCTCCTTGCGTGATTTCCTATGAGACAATGTTCTATGAGGGCCTCTACTAAGATCCCAATTTGAAGTCTACTCAATTTTATAAGATTCTTGGACGCAGACTTAGCCGTTCGTTTATTATAAGTCTAAAACTTAATTGTTTTTACAGACCACTTAGATCTAATATGAGCTTAAATTACTACTATATTGCTATAATTATTAAATAAATTAGAAAAAAGAGTTTAGAAATTTATAAAATTCATTCTTTGCAACCGAAAAGTCAGGCGGAATAGAACTCGAGATCTCATTGAATTCTCTTAAAGCGCGGTCAATAGGAGCATTACGCGCATAATTCGTGTTAAGAAATTTAAGATGAAATGGATAAGTATTGCCTAGAGATCTAGTAGGAATATGAAAGTAAATGCAACGTAATAGGGATGCACAGTCCGCTTCTCCTTTAATTACACTAAAAACAAAAGGCAGTGAGAGTATAGACCTTCTACTTTCTAGAGACCTTAAGTTAATTAAAATCAAATCAATAGCAAATTGGTGGTAAGGCCTCCAGATAAAAGTTGCATATTCTAAACTAGAGCGAACAAAGGATGTAAAAAGTAATTTGTGAGAGAAAGGGCCTGAGAACATCGAAAGGAACCGAGCTATTACGCCATTTAAAACCTAAGACTGAGTAAGATGTGGACACAATAAAGTTAATGTGGCTGTTGAAAGAAAAATGTGAGTCAAAGATCACCCCTAGATCTTTGAATTCATGAACAAATCGAGGTAAAGTATTATCAACGCTGTAAGATGACCGGACAACTTTTTGAGTTTAAGCGATGGTGACATGAAAACATTTCTTAATATTTAGAGAGATACCAGAGTTACTGCATCAGCGACCGAGTGCATTAATTTCCGTTTGAACATAGGAACATCCTCACTTTTTCTAATGGCCGAAGATAAATAAATACTGCCTTGTGGCACCCCTGAAGATGCAGTGAAATGTTCCAAACATTCACCCTCAATCGTTACCACACATTGCCTATCAGATAAATAAGCTTTCAACCATTGAAAGAAAACCGAATGGAAACCAAGCGAGGCTAATTTACGTAAGAGAAGTGTATGAGAAACTCTATCAAATGCTTTAGAACGACTTGAAAACCTTCAGCAAAAGTTCCAAAGCAGTAATCACCAAAAGCAGCTAGGTTGGAAACTGTAGACCTACCCGAGATAAATCCATGCTGATTGGATGAGATTAAGCTCTTAGTTGCAAAGTACACTTTTTCTTTTACAATTCCTTCGAAAAGTTTAGAAATAATAGAAAGCTTCGAGATCGGCCTATAGTTACACACATCACTCTTTTTGCCACTCTTGAAAGTAGGGGTGATAGTTGTGATTTTCCAATCGTTGATAAAATTTCCCGAAGATAAAGATTTATTAAAAATTAATTTGCGAGGAATGACAATACCCGGGCAGTTTTAAGGAAAATTACGGACAGCCTATCCTTATCAGTCTGCGGAGAAGGTTTTACACCCAAAATCCCATTCTCAATGTCCAGAGAAACCCGGTTTAAATAACCAAAATTCAAAGATGAAGATGGTTTATCATGACAAGAAGAAAACGAGTACGTATCATTGTGAAATTAGATTTGAAAAAATTGGCAAACAAATTGGCTACGTCCACAGGAGTAGACGCTGATTTGCCATTAAAACGAACCGCAGAAGGGACTCCAGCGCTCGACTTTTTAGATTTAACAAATCGCCAAAAAGCCTTAGGATAAGACTTAATATTCTCTTCAATCCGAAGAATATAGTTACCGTATATTTAAACAGTTGAATTTTTGGCCAAGTTTGCCTATCAATTTCACAGGTATTACCACTAATCCATCTTTGGTTTGCAGAACTGATTAGTGCGTCCGTAATAAGACGCTTACAAGTTGCGAGAGGTACCTCCATAAAATTACTTATATTTGGCAAACAGGTACCTTTTCTTGCAAGTTGATCAGCCCTACAGTTCCCTGGTATATCTCTGTGAATGTTGGACCAGATTCAGCCTTGGAAATCATGTTTTTGGCGGTATTAATATGGTTTCCTTTTTGTATGAAATTCAGGTCCTTCGGGATCAACTTTGCAACTAATCATTAACTACAATGTACTGAACGGATCGCCAAGTAATGTTCAAGTCCCCTGCCAGATCTCTGTTGGTTAATTCTAGGTTATTGATCGAGTTTTCTTTCACTTTATTGCTGAGTTCATCAGTTTTCGTTGCCGACGGCCGGCGATCACGTTCGATCTACTCACGATATCTTTTGAAGCGTTCATGGCAATCATAAATGGCTGTTTTTTAGAGCATCATTCATTAACCAAAGTATCATAGTTGCCTTTCTAAGGTTTTCTCATCATTGATTCTATTTCTCACACAAAATTTAGTGTAAGATCGTTGTTGCAAATTTAAATCCATTTTTAAAGCAAAAAACTCGTGCCGAGGTAGACTTACTCAAGACAGCGTAACTTTTACAAGCAAAGGCGATACAATTTTAGCAGAAATGTTAAACAGAGATGTGACAACCTAAAAACAAAAAACGCAACAGGTGATTTAGAGCGTCACCTGGAGGTTGTTCTCGCAACTTTTTGGTGGTATAGGGCATTTCAATAAGATGTGTTATTTTGGTATTCACAGAAAAATGCTATTTTTTAATATAAATCGGATGTTTATTTCATTATAAAGAGGAAGGTATGCCGTTAATAGTGGAAAATAACAAATAAATATAAAAAATGTTATACGCCATAATTTTGCTCATATACTTATTTTAAAAGAGGCAGCAATAGACACTGATACGTAGGGGAGCATGCAGCCAGACTCAACCTCCCCTTCAATCCCATCTGCAGAAGCTGTCAAGCGGAAGGGGCGAAGGAAAGTCTTTTCCACTAAATATGTGAATGTCCGGGGCTAGCTAGGGCACGACTTCGCTCCTTAGGCAAGCCTTTCTTACAGCAAATTAAGGAGATCTCAAACATCGATATAAAGGGTTTGCTGTGATACTTGGACCTCACTAAATGGCTCTGACTTGCAAAAAAAAAAGGAAAACCAAAAGACATAATCACACGAGACAGTGGTAGTAAAACGGTGTTGGTCACTAATTAGGAGTATTTCAGTGGAAATATTCAACTACTTCAACAACAACAGACACGGGTACACTAACTCAGAAAAAAGATTCGGTATAATTTTCTAAAATAGTCTCATAAATTATTTGAATACTTCGAATTTCGAACACGCTTTATTTGCTATATGTAACTGTTATAGGTAACTGTATGCAGTGCGCAATAAAATGAATAAATAGCGGCCTTTGCTAAGAAGTCACAGATAGATGGGGCCTAGGCTTCTCAAAATATGTCCTTAAAAATATTTAACCAGTATTAAATTAGACGTAATTTTATTGCTAGAATTAGTGCTACTATTTTAGAAACAAAAATATGGCATTCAATTTTATTAAACTCCATAAAAGTTTATTACCATAAATTGTATAAAGCTTTATCACATTTATAATTATTTTTATAAGTATAATAAGCAGTCAATTTTTAGTCTAGAGCTTTCTCAGCGAAAAGCTCCTTGCTCCTTAAAAAAGCTGCTTTAAAAAGGCTTCTTGAACTTTTAAAAGTTTTCTTTGTAGTTGTAAAGTCATAGCTGCGGCTGCGGCTGAAGCTGTAAAGGATAAAAACAGGTCTGTGCTTTGGAAAAAGCTGCTACAGTTTATCCTGAATTTTCCTTTGCATAGAATTCTTTAGTAAAGACATGCACATTGGAACTTTTGAAGTTTCTTCCGCTACCATATGTTGAAAAGCTCTGCTTTGAATTTCTTTACGCTTCAATCAATTTTGTTGTCGTATATCCAAAAACTCGAATTGTGACTTCTTCGATGTTCTGTTTTCACTGTTTCCTTTCGTGCTTTTGGCTTAGTTAATATCACTATTGAGTGCCAGAGCGCGGTGCTACAGAAAACTAAAAATAATTCTAAACACAGAACTTCTAAGTCAAAGGCAAGTTTATAGTAAAAATGATTCTCTTTTGTGGAGAGAAATACATTTTTCGTCAACGAGGTTGAAAACCAGTTGGCAGTTGCCCAATAAGAGGAAAATAAAAATATACAAAATTCTGATAATTGTGCACAAGCAACTTCCCCCCGAAATGGTACGGAATGCTTTCGCTAAAGGATTCCCTTAGGAAATAGTTGTAGAATCATCAATGCCTGGTTGGCAGCCAAAAACAGTCAGACAGTAATATTATTTTAGTGTAATAACAAATGGCGAATGTAATTTGTCTGCTGATGGATGAATGCAGAAAGTATTGAGTTTCATTTGAAATTAAAAGCTTTCTAGATTATTTGGCATCGTAGTAACTGTAATAAAAAAAATATTCTATGTGCAAACAGAATTTATTAGAATATGACATGGACGGCTTGTTGAAGGACTGCTGTAGGGCCACAGGGCTTGATATCAGCCTTCGCCAAACAGAAATCGGGAATGATAGCAAATGAGAACAGCAGACTTAAAGCGCAGAAAGGTGAAGCAGGAAGTGTGGTTCACCATATCAAACCAATCAATTCCAATAGCTGCATACAACTGGAACTAAAGATCGTCGAAATTTATCCAGTGCCGAACTGTTTACTGTGATTTTTGAGTATTAATTAGAAACATTTTTTTGCTTGTTCGAATATTACTTTAAGAAAAACCATATGAGTTAAATTTTCACACTTCATAAAAAATTAAGAAAATTTCCAAGCATTTTATTCAAACTTTTAGCTTAATTTCTGGGTTACTGCATGGCTCATGAAGCTTTAGCAAAATAACCACAAGTTTCAAGCTACCAAGCTGCGTCCGCTGTAGCCGAGTGGGTTGGTGCGTGACTACCATTCGGAATTCACAGAGAGAACGTAGTTTCGAATCTCAGTGAAAAACCAAAATTGAGAAAATCATTTTTCTAATAGCGGTCGCCCTTCGGCCGGCAATGGCAAACCTCCGATTAGGTCCCTCCATTTGTGGAATAACATCAAGACGCACACCACAAATAGGAGGAGGAGCTCGGCCAAACACCCAAAAAGGGTGTACGCGCCAATTGTATATATATATATATATATATATAAATTAGCCAGGATGTTTTATATTTTTTTCTGCAGCATTTTTGCATTTTACCCCACATAAGGTAGTAGTCCGGTGTAACGACCGAAATTTCGACGTTTTTTCATGAATCTTTTTTAAAAAGAAAATAAAATGCGATCGTTTTAAAGTTTTTACATGTTTTTATTGATGTTTTGAAGTATATAAGAACAATTTTTTAAAGTTAATTTTATATTAATTTGTTTAAAATTTTTGACGTCAAAGTGGAGTCCTTAAAAAAAAGATGAGTTGGTTCGGGGAAACACACAGCCTGCCAAAGTCATCTGAAATAAAAAATTCAAAGAGATTATTATTCTGTAGACTTTATTTTAGGTCCCGAACCTAAAATATACATAAAAATAAAAAAACAAAAACAAAATGGAGGACTTGTGAAAAAGTTCTGAAAATCTAATTTTTTTTCTTCATAAATTGTTTAAATTAAATTGTTTATTATTAAAAAATTAAATGTTTTAAAGGTCCGGGATCTAGATATGTGTGTCTAGAATAACGGGTTAAATTTTTGGCTAAATTGGTTGAATAGTTTTGAGTCAGTGATTCCCCGAAATTTCGAAAACATGGTTTTGAGAAAAACGCGTTTAAAGTTTCGACAACAGAAGAGGGACGGTCAGGCAGCTGCTGCTGGCGTGTCACACGCTTTCATACACACTATGGCGCGCTCTCTTATTTTAGCTATAACTTTAAAAATAATTAAAATTTCTGTCTCAAATTTTTATAGTATATTTTTAAGATGTTATTGTTCCGAAAAATGTAAAAAGAATTCGATTTTTTGAACCCGTTACACCGGGCTACTACCATAAAACTTAGTTTCGTGTGGAGAAAATGTTCAAAAAAAATTAAAAAAACTGCTCAAGAAAAATTCAAAATTGTCATCTTCAGTTCTTATAAATTGCATTTTTTATATGAAATAATTTGCAGAAGCCCTCACCAAAAAAAATTAGTCTATAGTATTATTTTAAAACATGGCGCTTATTCCGACTAAACTACAATATGTACAGATATGAAATATATATCAAAAGAAAGGTTTTGATGAGCATATTTCCGGAAAATTATAAAAATTAAAATTGGTTAATTTGTTCATGAAATATTTGCGTGTAAAGTTATCAAAATTTTCATGTTGATAACAGCGATGTCTATGCAAAGCGGGATGACACACAAATATACGCATAAATATATGAGTACGTTTGCTTTGTTTAGCTCTATTTCTAATGAGCACAGTATTGTATGTGCAAAGAACTCTTTAATTGTTTTGTTTTGTTCTCTTTACTAATAAATATGTATTCATGAACATAGTCCCAACGGGTGCTGCGAATTTTTTTCAAAATTTTGTTGTGATGGCAATAATTGGTATGAATTGACAATTGACTTGAAATTTGTCAATTCACTTAAAACAACGGTAACAGTGCAAATTAGAAAGAGTTTTGGACAGACGCAAAATAGAATTTATTTTAAGAAAAAAGTACATCCGTATTTAATTTTAAAAGAGTTCGTAGAAGAGTTCCTACTTTAAGTGGAGGAATAGAGCAGGTAAGTAAGTGATAAATGTTTGAAACGTCATGTATTGGATAAGATTGGTAGAAGCATCCACTTTTGTTTTCGTTCATATATGGTACAATTGAACTACAATATATAAACGTATGTATGTATCTGCAGCACCAGATTCCAGCATAAGAAGATTCACCAAGCCACCTGGCTGTCTCCTGATCGAAAAACACGAAACCAGATCGATCATGTTGTGATAGATGGAAGACACGCTTCTAGTGTATTAGATGTACGTACGATCCGAGTACCCAACATCGACTCGGATCACTACCTTGTTGCAGCCAAACTGCGCACACGCCTCTGTGCAGCAAAAAACGTACATCCACCTACGCAAAGAATGTTCGACATCGAAAAGCTGCAATCACAACAGACAGCCAGAAGATTCGCCACTCGACTCTCACTCCTGCTCTCAGAGAGTACTGCCCAACAAACCGGCATGCATGAGCAATGGAGCAATATTTCTCGTTCTTTACGTACCGCCGCCGAAGAAGAAATCGGATTCCGGCGAGCCCGAAAAAACAATTGGTACGACGAGGAATGTCATGCTGCCGCAGAAAGAAAGGATGCCGCATATAGAGCCACGCTGCGATCGGGCGCAACGCGAGCCATGTGGGATCGCTACAGAGAGCTGAAAAAGGAAGAGAGACGTATTATCCGAAAGAAGAAACGAGAGGCCGAAATACGTGAGTGCGAAGAGCTTGAGATGCTGGCCAACAGGAACAACGCCCGAAAATTCTACCAGAAAGTTCGGCGGCTTACAGAAGGTTTCAAGACCGGGGCGTTTTGCTGTAAGAACAAAGATGGCGAACTGGTGACTGACGTACAGAGCAATCTTAAATTATGGAGGGAACACTTGTCGAACCTATTAAACAGTGACAGCTGCGCATGTCACCGAGAAAGTGAAGATCCCGATACCCCAATCGTTGACGACGGAATTGTCGTTGCGCTACCCAATCATGTCGAGGTGAGAATAACGATAACGCGGCTAAAGAACAACAAAGCCGCGGGCGCCGACGGACTGCCGGCTGAGCTATTCAAACATGGCGGCGAGGAGCTGGTAAGGTGCATGCATCAGCTCCTATGCAAAATATGGTCGGATGAAAGCATGCCTGCCGATAGGAATTTAAGTGTGCTCTGCCCAATCCATACGAAGGGCGATCCTGCAATTTGTGCCAATTACCGCGGGATTAGTCTTCTAAATATCGCCTATAATTTTCTAGCGAGCGTATTGTGTGTAAGGCTGAAGCCCACCGTCAACCAACTGATTGGACCTTATCAGTGTGGCTTCAGACCTGGAAAGTCTACCATCGACCAAATATTCACAATACGCCAAATCTTGGAAAAGACCCATGAAAGGAGAATCGACACACACCATCTTTTCGTCGACTTCAAAGCTGCATTCGACAGTACGGAAAGGAGTTACCTGTATGCCGCTATGTCTGAATTTGGTATCCCCATAAAACTAATACGGCTATGTAAGATGACGTTGCTCAACACTAGCAGCGCCGTCAGAATTGGGAAGGAGCTCTCCGAGCCGTTTGATACCAAACGAGGTTTCAGATAAGGTGACTCGCTGTCGTGTGACTTCTTTAACCTGATGTTGGAGAGCATCGTACGAGCCGCAGAACTTAATCGCTCAGGCACAATATTTTATAAGAGCGTACAATTGTTGGCGTATGCCGATGATATTGATATCATCGGCCTTAACAACCGCACTGTTAGTTCTGCCTTCTCCAAACTGGATAAAGAGGCAAAGCGAATGGGTCTGGTGGTGAACGAGTACAAAACGAAGTACCTCCTGTCTTCAAACAAACAGTCGGCGCACTGGCGTATCGGCACCCACGTTACTATAGACAGTTATAATTTTGAGGTTGTAAAAGACTTCGTCTATTTAGGAACCAGCATTAACACCGATAACAATGTCAGCCTTGAAATCCAACGTAGAGTCTCTCTTGCCAACAAGTGCTACTTTGGACTAAGTAGGCAACTGAGCAGTAAAGTCCTCTCTCGACGAACAAAACTAACACTCTACAAGACTCTCATCATGCCCGTCCTAACGTATGGCGCAGAAGCTTGGACGATGACAACATCCGATGAAGCGACGCTTGGAGTGTTCGAGAGAAAGATTCTGCGTAAGATTTTTGGACCTTTGCACGTTGGCAACGGCGAATATCGCAGACGATGGAACGATGAGCTGTATGAGCTTTACGACGACATAGACATAGCGCAGCGAATAAAGATCAAGGAGCTACGTTGGCTGGGTCATGTCGTCCGAATGGATACAAACGCTCCGGCTTTGAAAGTATTCGATGCGGTACCAGCTGGTGGTAGCAGAGGAAGAGGGCGGCCTCCTCTGCGTTGGAAAGATCAGGTGGAGAAGGACTTGGCCTCACTTGGTGTGTCCAACTGGCGCCGGTTAGCACGAGAAAGAAACGACTGGCGCGCTTTGTTAAACTCGGCCAAAATCGCGTAAGCGATTATACGCCAATTAAGAAGAAGAAGAAGAAGAAGAAGAAGAAGAAGAAGAATGTATGTATTTAAAAATTTTGTGTGCGTTTGATCCTTTTTGCAAAACTCAAAATTTTAAATAGTTTTAAAAATGAGGAGAGAGAGACAAATTAGTTATTTATTTGATACTATTTCCAAGGTAAACTGTATTTGGGCTATTCTCAGACAAATTTTATAGTAATAGACGATGCCCAACGCCATTTAAAAGAACACTATTACCCATCAAATCAACGAACTTTTTGACACAGATATACATTTTTAAGTGTTTTTTTTTCTTTGTATTGTATTCTATGTGAGTACATGTATATTTTTATGTATGCAGCCATTATCAAATCATATATGAATATGAACTTTGAAAATTTTTTTTACCATTCTTCTTAAAATTTTTTAAAACGTAAAGATCTGTGAAAAAAAAAATTTTTACTTTTGCAAATCTGATTTAACTGAAAAAAAATTTAGTGATTTAACTGAAAAAAATTTTAAAAATGTTATACGCATAAGTTCTTACATATGAATAAAAATATATACTTTTCTAATCATCATAACTTTTACTATATAAAAAAGTGTCACATATGCTGTTTACTTTCCGTGGGGATAAAGCCCACCCGATTTTCGGGGTTCTTATTAATTTTAATTAATTTTTTTGGCATTTCTGTATTTTAATTTTAATTGATTTTAAGCAATTTTTTTAAAGTCAATACGATTTGTAGTCACTTAAAACTTCTGCTTTATCCAGTGGGCTATAAAACTGCATACTCGAAATTTTTCTAAAAATTCGGATAAAAAAGTAGATGCAAATTTTTGGGGTTTTTCTAAATTCCGTTTAAAGTTTTAAAGTAGGTTTTTTCCGTTTTATATAAAGAAAGATCAATATAAAAAAAGAAAAAAGTTCTAGCTTGAAAAAAGTTGTGCATATTAAAAAAAAATTATCATATGCGCCACCAAATCTTCAATTTATGTTCACAAAAAGACCGAAAGTATGGCTTTGTAGCTTTTATTGCTACCTTGAAGTAAGTAATCGCGGCTCTGTCGTGAGGATCTTTGACATAAATCGCATTTCCAGTATAAAATGAGCCAATATTGCCTTCACACGAAATTCAACAAAAAACTGCCACTATCTGCAGATGCTTCATAGCATTCGCAGTTGGATGTTTCGGATTTCAGGTACGCAAATTTTAGAGCGTTTATTATGGCCGCCGAGATGAAAATACATCTTGTTTAAAATTTATTTTCACTAATAATTCCCAATTGAATTTGACTCTACTCAATATTTTAAATAAATTTGCAAACTTTGTTTTAGGGGAAGGAGACTTATTTATTTGATCAGCGAAGCGGGTAAAAATACTTTCTAACAACCAAGAACTGAGTGGAAGCAAGCTGCTGGTATCTGGATCGCCCTGTATGTACATCACTGTAAAAATGATTAATGTCACGGTACTTCATATCACATCAAATTACGATCCTAGCCTTCACTAATCACATCACATTATAATTCACATAGCTTCAATAACATATCAAATCACCAAATATCACATCAGATCGTCACATGATATACCACAACTACATCACATCGCAACATCATCATCGCTCTACCATCGGAAAATATTTCGCTGAGGGCACGTACGTAGGCATCGAAATCATGCGTGAATCGGGCGGAGTCTTGAGGTACACCAGGATTTATTTTGTGAAGATTATTTACTTCATCGCCTTGTTTGTCAAAAACGTGTCTATCTATCGGTAAGATACGAGCTTATAAAGTTAATTAAATGTTTTGGAAGAAATTTTTTTACTTTGCAAATTAGACCACTGTGGCATAATCTGTGAAAAGTTGGAGAGATGCCGACAAAAGCTGCTGTGCAAAATTCTTTACATTAAAAATTGTTATTTATATGTTCGACGAGATGGAGCACTTGGTGCTTTGCTGCTTACGGAAACCAAATTGATGATATGGAATCAGCGGGCTGTGCCCGATTGTGGGGATAATCTATTAAGAAATAAGATTTCCATGAGTTTGGAAATAATTGGAAGTTAACTTATCGAGCGGTATGAGTTCGGATTATTTGAGTTCTTCTCTGGTCTCATGAAGCCACCTCAACTTTCCACTAAGGTGGGTCAAATCCATTCAGCATGACTGTTTTGAAAAGTTGGGTGAGTAATATTTTGGCTTCTTTTGGTAGTTCTCTTAATAATTATGGTCGTAACCAGTTTTAGGTGGAATGGAGTAGCTTTTATATATTTTTTTGCACTTCCTTATTGGCAAATCCAAATCAACTAAGAGTGAGGAAACTTGGAGTTGGATATTTGGGATGCTTCATATGAACCATAATCTACTGTCGTTTTCATTTATTTCAGATTGCCAGAAATGAGCCCATTAAAATTCCCAATTTTGCTTTAGATCAGTGGGCGTATCGACGCTTTTACCTGCTTACGAGGCTTATTTGGAACTCCTAAACTTACAAATATTAGACAACAAAACTTTGACATTGATTTAGATTTTTAACAATGTGCCATGAGTAAATGACGTTTTGCAGCTCCTAGAAAGAATACTTTTTAACTTTCCGCAGATAAGTTTTTTCTCTTCTTTCACTTCTTTCATTTATATACAGATACACCTAACTCTATTCTTACATATATGATAGATACGTTCCTTACAAATGCGTGCAAAACAAACAAAAAAAAAGTGTAAACAAATATATGCGACAACTTTAAAATGTCCAAGATGTACAAAGAAAGATGTATACAAAAATTTTGGATATTTTCCCAAAAAAACGGGGAAAAGAAATAGTAGTGAAATCCATAGTACGTACATAAGTAATAATAAAACAAAAAGAGTTCATTTTTATTACAAAAAAATAAACAATTTTAATTTACGTGCTGTAAAAATACAATTTATGAGTATAAAACATATAAAAATTGAAATTGAAATTAGAAAAAAAAATCAATTTTGCTACTATCAACCGCCACTTGACGACAAGCGTGCATGTATGTTTATTATGGACTGCACCAAAAGTGCTATCATCAGTAAATATGTCAGAGACTATGTCAGATATGGGCTGTCGGGATTTACTCGAATTATTAACGGCTTATGTTGGTTTTTTCGTTACAACAAAGTCTGTTATTAGCCATTGTTTTTTGTTTTCTCGAGTTGTTTATACAACGTGGCGCAAAATTAATCACCCTATCGGAAAATTTATAATATTTGTAAATGCACGCCATTGTGCACTAAACAGCTGCAGTATACAAACAGAGGAGCAATAAAACGTGTGAAGGTCAAATAAAGACTTCCATCACTCAAAGTTTTTTTGCTTTTATTCAGTAAAAAGTGAATCAAAAACAAAATTGGATGATTAATTTTGCGCCACCTCCTACAATATTTGCTCTCTAGCTAGACGCGACCTTAACCTTACGTTGAAATTTTATTGCACAGTTGGATTTGGTTAGTTCTAAAACTTACCTATTGCTCTAACATAAACAACTTTTACTTAATAAGACACCCTTTATGCCTTGTTAAAAAAAACAATTTTTGTTTTGAGATTCGTGCAAGAACGCGTACAAAAATTTATTAGTGAACAATTTTATATCAAAATCATGTAAAAAATGACAGTGTAAAAAGGCAGTTGAGTGCAATGGTGAAATTAATCTCGTAATGGAGTTATTAGTCAATTTAATCGCATCTAAACTTCTCTCCGGCAAGATTTTTCCCTGCCTTAATCAATTCCTATCATACATCTCAATTCTGCAACTCACTTTAGTAGAAGCTTAAGTCTTCATTTACTAAAAAATAAATAAAACTAGAAGATATAACATCATTCAACGTCACACTACAATCATGTATACCATATCACGACTTTTATTTATCTATACTAATATTATAAAGAAGAAAACTTTGTTTGTTTGTAACGAATAGGCTCAAAAACTACTGGACCGATTTTAAAAATTCTTTCACCATTCGAAAACTACATTATCCAAAAGTAACATGGATTACATTTGATTTTGGAAAAAAATAGGGTTCCGTAAGATATTTGGATTTTTCGGACACAAACTGAAAAAAATCTTCTATATAAAATAAAGTCAACTTTTTGTGTGTGTTCGCTAACCGGCCGTGTCTGCACCGAATTGAACCAAACTTACACACAATGTTAAGAAGGTATTGAAGATGGTTTCCGTATAGTTTGAATACCTATTGGTGGATAGGGTCTCGAGATATAGGTCAAAACGTGGACCCGGGTAACCTTCGGATGTGTACGTACAATATGGGTATCAAATGGAAGCTGTTGGTGAATGCTTTAGTACAGAGTATTTTTCAAGCCGCTCCGTGACTGGGGTCTCGAGATATAGGTCAAAACGTAGACCCGGGTAACCTTTGGTTGTGTATGTACAATATGGGTATCAAATGAAAGCTGTTGATAAGTGCTTTAATACGGGGTAATTTTCATACCTATTGATGACTAGGGTCTGGAAATATATGCCAAAACGTGGACCCGCCGTGTCTTTGCACCGAATTAAACCAAACTTACACACATTGTTAAGGAGGTATTGAAGATGGTTTCCGTATAGTTTGGATACCTATTGGTAGATAGGGTCTCGAGATATAGGTCAAAACGTGGACCCGGGTAACCTTCGGACGTGTATGTACAATATGGGTATCAAATGGAAGCTGTTGGTTTAGGCTTTAGTTCAGAGTATTTTTCATGCCGCTCCGTGACTAGGGTCTCGAGATAGAGACCAAAACGTGGAGCCTAGAATGTGTTTGTACAATATGGATATCAAATTGAAGCTGTTGGTGAATGCCTTAGTACAGAGTATTTTTTATGCCGCTACGTGACTGGGGTCTTGAGATATAGGTCAAAACGTAGACCCGGGTAACCTTTGGTTGTGTATGTACAATATGGGTATCAAATGAAAGCTGTTGATAAGTGCTTTAATACGGGGTAATTTTCATACCTATTGATGACTAGGGTCTCGAAATATATGCCAAAATGTGGACCCGCCGTGTCTTTGCACCGAATTAAACCAAACTTATGCATATTGTTAAGTAAGTATTGAAAATGGGTTTCGTAAAGTTTGGTTGTAATTCGGAGCAGTGGCAACGGGTACAGCGTTCTTTTGAGCCAGCCATAATGTCGCTTACTTTTTTAACGCTTGGGGCGGAACTGAACTGTCAAATTGACAGTGTGAGTTACAATGTGTCAATATTTCTTTCTGATTTGGATGCCATAAGGAAAAAACGTAAGTGCAACATGTAAAAATTGTTTGTGAATTTTTTTGGAGTGGATTTTGGAACAGTGAATAATTTCTTACGAAATTTGAGAATTTAATGTGAAATCCGAATGAAATTATGTGTTCGTGGAAAAAACAATTTTTTTCGTTTTTTTTTTTTGAAAAATATAAATGGATAATGGTTAAAAAAGCTCCAATGCTTAATAAAACATATAAATTGAAACGAAAAATTCATGGATGATCAGGAAAAAAGACGATTGTTTATTCATATGCGTTGATTTGAAATTTAAAAACAATCTTCTTTTTTCCTGATTTTCAATTTATATTTTATATTTACTCAAAAACAAATAGAAAAACCAAAAATATTGTTTATGCCAAAGCGCTTGAATAAAGAATAAAGAAATAAATAATATGAAAACCATATATTTTCTGTTCTAAACCATATCTATTCTATTTTAGTGTGCCCAGCGAAGGGGGCCGGGTTTGCTAGTGATATCATAAAATGTCACAACACATCATACCACGACCATCACCCGATGCTACTTGAAATCTATCGGATCACAACACATTTCATATGACTTTAAATCATATCACAACACAGCACATACGACGCACTTATCACTACAAAAGAAACCCCTTCATTATCCTAACACTAAAATCTCATTATATAATATAATATTTAATAAAATATGATTCTATTATTAATCCTATCTCGAACAGCGCGAGCGACGCTCCTACGGCACTATGGTCTTAGCTTAGTTCAGCTTGTCGCTGTTTGTTAGTTTATAAATGTTTTAAGTAGGTACCTGTAAAATGTTTATCTAATTTGGCTAAAATAGTATCCAGTTGCTGGATCGCACAAGCGGAAAAGGCCTCGAATGCAAGGGGTTAATATCCAATCATGCCCCGTAATTCCACAATTATGCCTGTGAGTGTCTATTGTGCCTCTCACATCTTTTATGCAAGCTTTTGATACAATTTTTTGTCGACATTTCACTTGAAGTTTTTCCAGTTGTTCCATCTTATACCTAATGCTTGAGTATTGAAAAATTGAGTGCATTTTATGGTAGCAAGTCAACGTATTTCTAAATAAATTTTAAATTAAAAACATTTTTTCTTTAAGTTTTATAAAGATGAGAGCAATGGTATGAATATTACAGCCATCAGAGAGGCTGCCATTGTCTTTGGCATACTTCGCTTTTGGCGAAAAAAACAAATTATTTTAAGAATGAATATTTAATATATTTATAATAATTAGCATTGAAATTCATTTACGACTCAAAAATTCATTCTTTGAATAGTTCATTCAATTTGAATTTCTTTTTACGTCATTTGAAATAAACTTTGTCGTGTCCTAAAAGTAATTTCAATTGTTAATAACTTTAAATGCCTCGTGACATACATAATTACTATATGCATAAATATTTACATTCATATTGTGTAGTTGTATACATTCATTCATATAAACACACACACAAATGCCCCGCTATTTTAATTGAACCCAATTGAATGAAATACTTTAGCTATAGAAAAGACATCCGAATGCAAATGGATTCAAATGCCGATGCATTGTTTTTTCTTAATTTGACATTAAGTGTCTCTGTTAAATGTCCGCTCATTTGAGTATTTGTTGAAAATCGTTCATTTATTCAGCAATGTCTGCTTGCTTTGTTCTGGCCTGCATAACTGTCTGGGCATCTGTCTGTTGTCTGGCGAGTTCGGTTTGCGGGTATTTAAAATTTAAACATTTCACGACTCAGACGTACAAATAATTGAAAATTACACCACTCTCTGCTGCAGTAGAGCATTCGACTGTAGAGGTTTTTATGATATTTACGCTTGGAAGACGTTACAGTTAATGACGCTGCTATTTATTTGCTTGTAAAGATTAAATTGAAATTTAATTGAATATTTGAGCAACGCAAAGGTATGCGATTAGACTTTAAGTTTGAGTGAGAAGTATTTAATTTCTCTTATTTTTGATAAGCCTACTTTTGTTTTTTTGATTGTATGTTGAGTAAAAATTTCGTGTCATCTGTTGTTGTGGTTTGGGTTGCCCGTAGTGACTATTGAATTATCTTAAAGACCTGACCATTTTTGAAAATTGAAATTTGTGCCATAGGATTCGAATTAATATGAAAATTGTGCACTACAAATATTAGAAAGGTTCAAACAAAATTTTTTTTGTTATATTAAAAACGCCTAATATTTAAAAATGAAATAAAAAAGTTATTATTAATATTTATATTATTATTAATTTATTGATTTTTAGTTAAAAGGATATATATTGAAACTATTTTTTAGGGACCTTGAAAACTACTAATATTAAAAAAAATAATATTTTAAGTTAATTGAAGCTAAATAATCAAGCTAGTTGACTTTATGGCTAGTTTTAGTCGGAAAAATATTGCCAAGTCCGTGCAATCAAAAAAAAAAAAGAAAAAGGAAAATATTTCGAAAATTTTTGTGTTGCCTTTCAACTGACGATTCCAAAATGACCATTAAATAAATAAAGATTTTAAAACTAGAAGTTTAAAGCTTCAAACTGCTTTTGTTGGAACTCCGTGCGACCATTTTTCACCGAGATAAGGCTTTTCAAAAATCACTAAGAAATTTAGGAAATTTTACTGTTCCCTTAAGTTTTGTGAGAAGTGTAGAAAACCCAATATACATATTATATTACGTATGTATAGAGAGGAACCACCTCTATTGAGACTCTATTTCATTTGGCTATAAATAGACGAGGCAAAAATATTTTTTAAAGCATTTTTAATTTATCAAATATGGAGCACAATTTCACTCCCATAACTTCCACGACTAATTTTACATTAGTCGATTTTCTCAATTAAATTTTTTAATAGATTTCTGCAAATATTGGCACTTATTTCACTAAAGGTCACTTTGATTTTATACTTCAGCATCGCACAGCACGTGTGACACCAAAATACCATATTCGAATGGCGTTAAATCACAGCTGCAGGCTTTCTATTGACAAGCGTCCTGCTATGAAATTTTAAAGTATCCCGACATTCTTCAAGCGAAAAGCCAAACATTTTATAAATATTTAGCCATAAACTAATTTTTCGACTTAGCATGAACTCCAGCGGTCAAAGTCAAAATATCGATCGATTTCAAAACACTGCCAATGTACCTATGTATGCATGCAATTTTGTCTGACAAGCGTCCTGCTATGAAATTTTAAAGTATCCCGACATTCTTCAAGCGAAAAGCCAAACATTTTATAAATATTTAGCCATAAACTAATTTTTCGACTTAGCATGAACTCCAGCGGTCAAAGTCAAAATATCGATCGATTTCAAAACACTGCCAATGTACCTATGTATGCATGCAATTTTGTCTGACAAGCGTCCTGCTATGAAATTTTAAAGTATCCCGACATTCTTCAAGCGAAAAGCCAAACATTTTATAAATATTTAGCCATAAACTAATTTTTCGACTTAGCATGAACTCCAGCGGTCAAAGTCAAAATATCGATCGATTTCAAAACACTGCCAATGTACCTATGTATGCATGCAATTTTGTCTGCCTGGGCGTATGAGCAACGTAAAACAACGCACTGCAATTTCCTCTATCGCTGGCAATAAAAGTAATAAATTTAAGCTTTACATATGAACGCTGAAAATTTTGGTCAATTTGACGTGAATTTGTTGTTCCTATTGGTACAAACAATAAGCCAACACAAAATGCACTCGTAGTTGTTGTTGTGTTGACGAAGTGAGCGAATGTTCGAAATGCTTGATTACATAATTTATGATATATCAGCTCGATGAGAGCAGCGAGTAAAGTCACAAAGCCACTGGCGTATGTACAGCTACTGAAGCTGGAGGCTCTTAAGCCGCGGCGGCGTTGACATGATTTGACATGAAATTGATGTTGTGGGACAAATTTGTGCATAGTCATCAACCACTGCTGAGGCAATCAACGCAAATAACTGAAAAAAGTTAATTTTAAAATACTACGCGCCAAGCGTACATATGCGTGCACATATCTACTTATGTGTGCATGTAAATATGTTGCACCAATCGCTCACTTGTACCCTGGTTACCCTTTCACCGATCAAAAGTTAAAAGTCACTCAAAAATGATGAAAGCGAATGACTTTGAGTGATTCCCATTTTTTCTTCGCCAACGTCTTTTGCATTTTTTATTTTTTATTTTTTATTTTTTATTTTTGCTCTTTGCTTTTGAATTTTACTTAAACACAACCCACTTGTAATATTACAATGATTGACGTCGGCGCTGTGGAGTTGCATTAGCAGCGGAAACTCCTTTTTCCATCGGATAAGCTGCCTGCTGGGACACAACGTCAGACGGCGCGGCAAGGCAGTGCGGCTTTATTAAGGCTTTTGAAATTGATTGATAATGTTGTGCCTTTGACATGTTGCCTCTTTCACGCTCGCACTTGTTCAACCGCTTGTTGTTCCTTTTTGTTGTAACAAATGCAGTGATTCGCTTTTTCACGACCGGCGAGCGGGCCAAAGAGCGTAGCAGCAGAAGACCAAAATAGTGAGTGCAAAGGCAATGAAATTAAATTTTAAAATGCTTGAAAAAACTGCCCCAGCGCTGTGTGTGGCTAACAGCAGAAATCGGCGATGGTAGGAAGAAAACAAGTCTGTAAGAGTGTATGTGTAGGTGTGTTGCTATGCGCTGTATGTGGAGGACGGCAATGCCGAGTTAACAGAATCAGCGGGTGCAGCGGAAATTAAAGCCTTGGCGTAAGTTCCATGAAATTGATGAATTGCGAATTTGCGTTTCGCTTGCGGTTAATGTGAATGTGGAGGCAGCCAGGCGCTGCGTGAATGAGAAGACAAGTTGTTAGCGCAAATGTCAAAAGTTCCGCTTGCTGCAGTGGTGTCACGCTTTAGATTATTTTAGATTATAAGCTACGTTGTCGTTGCTATTAAAGAGATTTTAAAAATCTGTTGGCAGAAAAGCGAAATCTGTGAGTGAAACGTACGCGAGATAAAGGCAAAATTATAAAAGTGCCTCACATTGAGAAGTTTTCATTATTCATTTCTATATTTTTTCAATTACTTATTATTTGAATTATTTTAATACAAGAAAATGATGCATTCTATAAAACATAGCAAGTTTCAAACTTTGTGCAAAATTAAAAAAAAAAAAATCAGCACAATTTCAACCTTTTTTATGAGAATTAAGAAAAACGGGAAGGCAATTTATAGCCCATCCAAGTTTAATATAGTAAAGTGCAATTTTGAAATGTCATTTTTTCATATAAAAAATATATGGTGCACTTGTGATATGGTGACCATCAAGACAAAAAATTATAAAAAAATTAACGAGAACTTTGAGTCACTAGCTGCAGGAATGAGGAGGAGTTGGAAACAATTCAACAGCTTTTTTGCACATGCCCGGTTCTAACCAGAAGCAGGAACCGATATTTAAGGTCCTGCTTACTATTATACACTTTAGGTATCAACAACCTTTTAGGCTTTGTCAAAAGCTCTGGATAGTTCAATATGGAAGGGGAAATGTAGCCCAGCCCTTGCGGCTCACAACGAACCCATTTCGTGGTCTAAGTGACATCGCTGTCTCTATGTGCGATGCGGCCTATCCAAACCTATCCTAACCTTGAGCCAATAGTCTTGGACTAGAATCAAATAAAATATGAAACTGCATAGCTATATATTTTCTAAAAATTCTGAATAAAAAGTTTGAAATTTTGTTGGAAATTGAGTAGTTGTTTAAAAATTCTGCAACTGGAATTTTGAAACTGGGATTTATGTGGTTTTTGTTATAGTGTGAAATACAGGGGTTTCTTATTAAATGTAATAAAAAGTGGTGATATATATATATAATTGGAGCGTACACCCTTTTTGGGTGTTTGGCCGAGCTCCTCCTCCTATTTGTGGTGTGCGTCTTGATGTTGTTCCACAAATGGAGGGACCTGACCCAGAAATACATTCGGAGGTTTGCCATTGCCTGCCGAGGGGCGACCGCTATTAGAAAATGTTTTTCTTAATTTTGGTGTTTCACCGAGATTCGAACTAACGTTCTCTCTGTGAACTCCGAATGGTAATCACGCACCAACCCATTCGGCTACGGCGGTGGTGGTGATCTCCTGCAACAAAATAATCGTTTGCATTCAAATTTAAGCTAATTTAATGCTGAAAGTCTCGGAAATATACTCGAATGAAAACGGCATATGTATGCTTAAAGTTCTTAAAAATTATTATTTTATACATACTTTGAAGCTTCAACTAAATTTTGAATTTTTCCTTTACTACTTTAAGATTCTCGAACGTATGGAAGATTGCCAGGGTTTCTCTGTTCTCCAAAAGCATGCAATTCCTTTATCATCGGCTTTCCGTCCAATTAGCATACTGCCTTCATTGTCCAAAGTCTTGGAGGGGCTGATGCTAAGATAAAGAGTTAGTTATATAAACAAAAATAAACTACAGGCTTGCCAATATTCGACGGGCCCGACAGATTTCGATGACTCTTTGGGCCCATTCCAATCGACGAGGCTTGTCCGCAGGCAACAAACTTTGCGTCAATTGAATCTTATACGGGAATAAATGCAAATCAATGCGGATAATTCGTTGTAAAGTGGTCCGAGCAATGCCCAACTGCTGAAAACGGCGATTTTGGGATGTCCTTGGTGACGTCTCAACACTGGCCCGTACAAGAGCAATTTGGCCTCTTTGGATTTGAAAGAGCATCACCAGTCGAAAACCTTTCGTACAAACGTTTAATGGTGTTCTTAGAAGGCGCACTTTTCACATTATTTAATTTTTTATACACACGTTGAGTTTTCCCAATTGACTTCTTTTGTTGAATGTAAATTTTAACAATTTGGGAGCGCTCGCGTGGCGTGTCCTGTTCCATGGTAAAAATCTGCTTGTTGTCTAAAAGTAACTCAGGTCATTAGACCAATATTTCGTAGGGATGAACGAACTGCTTTAGCCCTGTTAGATTTATCTAAGGCTTTAGACCAGGTTGAAAACAAAATATTATACTTTTACTTAAACTAGCAAATGTACTGCTCCAGAAATTTTACGGAGGGGCGCCAAAACTAGTGGCACATGCACATGACATAGCTACAGTAGTTACGGGAAATTACCTGGACCCCATCAGTAACGGACATGGTACTTTTTACCAGGAAGTAGGTAACAACGAACTACTTCGCAAAGATCATGCGAGGTATCTCGGAGTAATACTGGACAGTAAATTGCTATGGACACAACGTTCAGGAAAGGGTGAAAAAGCCAGTAATGCGCTGTACGCATGTAAAAGAATGCTGGACGTTACTTGGGGTCTATCGCCCTCTCTGATGCATTGGTGCTACACGGCAGTAGTTAGAACGATATTGATGTATGGGGTCTTAGTATGGTGGACTGCGACAAGAAAACTGGCATACTTAATGCCGCTAGAAAGGATTCAGCGACTCGGAGCTCTGTGCATAACAGGAGCGATGAAAACCATTCCAATGGCGGTGCTGGAAATGATACTCAGCATGTCACTTATTGACCTTATGGCGGAAAACCTGGCAGCGAAATTCGCGAGGAGGATAGTGGCTGCTGGAGTATTCACCTTCAGACACAGCTCAGCAGAAAAGAAGGAGTTCAGGCTACACAGACTACATGGCTTTGTACTTTAATTGGGAGAGAAGGTTTTGTATTACAATTGAAGAGGAGGATTGACACAAAGGCATGAGCCTGACCATAGAACTTTTGACATCTATACAGACGGCTCTAAAACTTTTGGGAGCGGGCATTTACTGCTCAATACTAAAGATAAGGCAGCCTATCAAGCTGCCAGGCCACAGCAGTATTTTCTAAGTGGAAGTTTTTGGTGTGGACAGTCAAGCAGCAATAAAAGTAATAAGCTCATATTTATCAAGTCCAAAAATGTTCAACGGAAATGGACGACTACATGGAAAAACTAGTGGAAGCTCGGTGGACTAATTTGACCACATGCAAGACAGCAAAGGTTATTTGTAGAACTACCGACCAAAAACTGATTCAATTCGTACTTACGCTCTCGCGAAAGGACTGCAAAACTATTATAGGTGTGCTAACAGGTCATAATCTATTGGCTGCACATACGTACAAGATAGTTATTGCTAACACGGACAAATGCAGATAGGATGCTGAGGAAACTTTAGAGCACCCTCTGTGCGTTTGCCCGGCATTATTATAAATGCGTTTAAAATGCCTGGGAGCCCCATTGTTTGAGGGTCTAGAGGATGTCTCAAAAGCGGATCTCCCAGCTCTGTTTAGATTCGCCAAAAGCGCTGACATCCTACATGATGTCTACTTTCAGTATTCATAGAGGTTGGTCTCCATCTGGTATCGCTAGGGACCAAGAGGTCTATGCGCAGCTTAATGCAAACAGGGCTAACCTAACCTAACCTAAGCTAGAAACATATTTTGGATATTCTGTTGGTGCGGTAAAATTAAAAGAAAATTACTTTAGTGGGGGTACCACAGGTAGTGTTAAGCCCAATTTGATTAAGTATTTTCATAAGCGACATTGTGAGCTGCTTTAAAAATGTGTTCTTTCACTTGTATGTTGACAATGCACACATTTACCTTTCTCGCCCAATTAGTCTTTCGAAAAACATAATGGCGAGAGTTGATGATGAGCATTTAAGATACTCGTACATATGCAAAAAAAAGATTTCATTCCTCAACCCCAAAAAACTTTTGCTTTCTATCCTTACTCCCGCACAATAGTCAGCGCATTATTTGTATTGTGCCTGCTAAAACAAACAAATACAAAGAAAAACACACAGTTACACATTGCATCAGTGGCGCCAGCAAGAGGAAGCGTGCAACCGCGGTAATAGCGCTGACGCACCAAATTTAGCGAAGCCCTCGCCCATCTGTGTGATCCTTCTGCGAGAAAAACAGGCGCTCAAAGCAGTGAGAAGGCATTGTTTCTAAAACAAAAAAAAACATACGGAAATATGAAAATATCCATTTTCAAAATTTATTATCCCATAAAATTGTTTTTATTTACCAAAACGAGAAGCTATTTACCGACGTTTTTTATTCGTATGCCAAACGAAAATCGGGAGGCTTTTGTCTACATAGGTATGCCAAATATTCCAATGAAGAGTACTGGGGATTTGAATCTTTACTTCGCTTCAGTGGCGCTGCACTCATTGAAGGTATTGCATCGCCTTTGTCAATGCTTTTATCAACTATTGAGACAGCTAAATCATTTCGAATATTGTTCAGCAATATCATTTTTCTTCTTCTTATTTCTTTTGTCCCATTTATACACCTACTTTGTAATCGGCAAATTTTTCTTTCTTGGTTCGCCTCGGTGTTTAAATTCTTAAGTTTCATGTCGCTTTCGATGTTCTTCGTCCATGTATGTTGGGGTTGCCCTGACTTCCTTTCTTATATACCAGACCATGCAGCTTCAAAAGTGTCTTTTCGCGTGAGCAGGAACAACAAAGCCTAATCGATTACTGGAGAGCCCAATCAGGCATGCGGCAATCGAAAAGACTCATAGATACAGAACTGATAAAGGCAGAAGCAATCCTTAATATAAACAGAAAGGACATACAACTTTAGACTGAACTAATAATAGGAAACTGTAAACTTAATTATCACATGGATAAGATAGTTGCGATAGAAAACGATTTCTATAGACTCTGCAAAGAGGCACAAGAAACAGCAGAACACGTTCTATGCGACTACCCAGCAGTGGCACGACGCAGACTAAATTACCTGGGAAATGGGGCTATAAATTCAAACTTTCTGGTAGAAATTAAGCCTACAGCAGTTTTTGGATTCATTAACAGCGTAAAACTCTTCGAGACGGCTACATGGCTGCACAATAGATCTCTTCAGGTTGCAGTGCACAAACAGGTCCCTTGTCTTTTTTGCTCAATCGGCTCGCTTTTAAAGCGTTCATTAATGTCTCAATTTTGTACTTTTTCCAGCATCGTGAACCACGTTGACCATCTCAGCATTTTCAATTCTGCTGTTTGAAGTTTTCGTTTGTGGGGCTTTTTTAGAGCACAGCACTTGGCTCCGTATAACAGGCTGGGACGCCTTTTTGCCTTTCAGATGGAGCGGCATTCTTCTATCGCATTGCATGCCGGTTAGTATTTTCCTTTTTAACCATTACTCTATGCTGCAAGTCTTTATTCTTGCAACGGAGCCCAGGTACTTAAACATGGATACCTCGTTTAGTGGGCTGCTATCCTGCAGGATCGGTGCTCTGCTTGTTGACGTTGAATTGGTGGAAAACTCGCAGCGTATGTGAGGCTTGAATATTGTCTTGTTCTTCAGTAGGCTTTGTATTCTAGTCGCTGTCCAATGTCTATGGCGTTGTAAAATTCATTGCTCCAAGACCTTTATTATTCGTCATCATCAAGACGCAAAGTACCGTAATTCTGCTGCAGAAACTCTCTACTCTCAAACACGCCTTCTTCAAACCATTTCATTGCCTGTTTGGTTTGATTTAGGAATTCTTGAAAGTGTTTAAGCATTTTTTACAGTTGCTTATTTTGGTCTAAATGCCTATCACGTACACCCCACTTGTCATGTGTAAATTGTGCCGCAGCGTGTCAAAGGGTACATTCTTTTTCTCTGCTAGCCTTTAGTATTGCGAAAACACAAAACAAAAACAAAAAAAAACACGCCTGAAATAAATCTTTACATTCCAAGTACAAACAAGTTGCGTAAATTGGTTTGAATATTTTTAACTTTTTTTTCTATTAGCACAACATTGAAAACTTCGTCAAGAAAATTTCAAATTCAACGCACGCACTTGTCCGATGTTTTCCCGCCACTTAGGCAAACAAAATTATTTGCATACAAATTTACTTACTTGCAACCACTCGTGACAGGCTCGCCTATTCGCATGCGTGCATTAGTGTTATGTGACCAATTTTCGGCATACTTACATACATTTCATCGCTCATACACCTGGCATACAGCAATCACAGCAATCACAGCTTAACAGCTAGCAGTCTCCACCTAATTGACAGCTAAATCAATGAGTTTCGATTTCCTAGAAAAAGCAAACGTTAAGACAACAAGACAAGAAAAAATACAAATGAAGTAATGATGCAGTATTCCGTACGCATTTTCCTGTTACGGATTTCCTGCCAGCGCCCCCGCTCTCACTCAACTGACGAAATTAATTCATTTATTCAATTTTTATGCATCGCTCCTTCTTAATATCAATTCATACTTATGCATAATTTATAAGCTGCCGCAGAAGCGCAGAAAGTAATGTTGGGGGCACACACACACATACACACATACATGCATTTATTCTTGGTTACTTGCAAGCGTGAAGACGGCGCGTCATGCAAAATTTCGTTTCCTCTCAATTACGTTGGTACACAGCTCAGCAGCTAACTCCGCGCTGGTCGCTGTCGTCTTTCATGTTGATGCTCGAAATCAGCAGCAGCCATGACATCAAAGCCAAAGGAGGCCGGCCAACTTTACTGCTGTGTCGTTCATATTTTTTCTTCTGTCTTCTTTTGCGGAATTTTATTAAGCAAATTACTGCAGTGACCAACCAAAGTGGTCGGAAATGCTTTATAAAATATCCTTCATGCGTTTGCTGTAAAGAACCTTCCTATCGCTTAAGTTAACTATGCATATAGATGTGTATGTATGCATGCATGTGTGTGTGTGTGCCATTCTCCGTGTATGTACAGCGCAATTTAAGTCCAGCTGCAAGATGAAACCAAGCAATTTGCTTTACATACTGACGTCCATATATTAACTGTATTTTATAATTGGCGTAGGCATGTCACTGTGTGCTTGTTGTTTTCGTTGTTGTTGTTCCCAAAGGATGCATAATAATTAAATATAATTACTTAATAACTAAATCAATAAATTCTTGCATGGAAATTTATGAGCTTTAAATATGCATCCGCTCAAGTGTCTCGTGTTTCGTGTTTCTGGCCGGAAAGGGTTTGCTCGAAAATACATAGACTGTGCACACGCACATACATACACACGCATATTAACTTGTTCGGTACATTTGTGTACATTCACGTATCTTTGTGTGTTTATTGCTTAATATAATCAACCATATCCAAATTGTATAATTCGAATTTTGTGTTAGAAATAACTTTGCATAATTTAATGGTGATGAATGTGGAAAATTTTCACAGCACTAAGTTGTTTAGCTACTATTTTAAGATACAAACAAATTTCCTAATATAGAAAGTTATTTAATTAAACTGAAATTTCTCGTTTATTTATTTATGGATAAACTAAATTTTTAATTAGCGTTAAATTTTGTCTCTATTAAATGAAAGTACCCGAGTGCCGGAAGTGCCGCTTTGAGAAGAATATTTATAATATGACTACGTGTACGAATGTATGTATACAGGGTCTGGGACTCGAGGCGTAACCAATTAAAAAGGAAAATTACTTCTATTCAATTCCAAGTAAAAAAATGTGTGCAAATAATACAAAATTAAGAATCAATTTACTTTTGCTCGATATGGCCACCTTTTGCTTTGACTATGGCCTTGACGGGGTGCAGAAAAGAATCGCTAGCAGCCCGAACGTGACTTGCAGGTATTTTGGCCTCTCCAAAATGGCCCACAGAGAATAATCCATCGGATTTGCGTCTGGTGAATTTGAAAGCAATTGTGTGGACGTTATGAAGTTTGGAACGTTGTTTTTTAGCCATTCTTGGTTCACTTGAGCTTCGTGAGACAGTGCCGAGTCCTGTTGAAACATCCGTGGTCTCCCACCGAATCATATGTCTGCACACAGCTTCAATCTTCAGAATACTTTTCCGATAATATTTCGTATTTACAGTCTGTATCATAAGAAAATAACCGATTTTTTTCTTGTAACTTCAAGATATATTTCGTTCTGCTTTTTGCTGCGTAATAGTTCCATTCAAGATCTACTACGCCAGTGCTAACTTAGGTTAGTGTCGTTCGAAACATTCTCGTAAACGCAATCAAGCAAAAATGAGTGAGAAATACGCTAAGCGTTTCCTGGCTGTATTTTTATGCACGCAGGCGAAAGGGTCGAAATTATTTTACGCCGCGGCTGCAAAAGATATTAAAAAATCAAAAAAGTGTGATGTGGAATCAGCGGTATAAAGTGTACAAAAAAGTTGATAACTTTTACGAGCACAACTTGAATCGGATGACGACAAAAAAGCAGGATAAAGTGATTGTCCAACTTTACGCGGAACGCTTCTTTGCGGCTACGCCCGCACATTTCCCGTTAAAATGACGACTGAGAAGGCGAACATATCTTATCATTCCACATCATCAAAACCACTGCTCTCAGAAAAACACATTGAGAAACAACAAAACAAAAAAATGGCGTCGCAAAATCTTGTCCTGTTTGTCGACGAGCTGCGCGCAAAAGCTGGTTCAAAGTATGCCATCCATATCTTCCAATTCGGGCCATAAAAAGTTCGTTATCATCTCACGATAGTGAACACTATTCACAGTAACAGCCTGACCGGTTTCGGTTTGGAAAAAATACGGCCCAATGATGCCGCCGGCCCATAAACCGCACCAAACAGTCACTCTTTGTGGGTGCATTGGTTTTTCGGCAATCACTCTTGAATTATCATTCACCGAAATGCGGAAATTCTGCTTATTGACGAATCCACTGAGGGGAAAATGTGCCTCATCACAGAAGATGATTTTCTTCGAAATTCGATCGCCCGTTTTCATAATAAGCCTGATTAACTTTAACGCGTTGCTCGATTGTGTATCTTTCCATGGTTCAAATTGAGTTAGTCTGAAACTGAAAAATATGAAATGAAATGTAAAAAAAAACTTGATGTTTCAACATCAGCTCTTAAAATTTAACCACCCTTTATATAGTTGGCGCTTACACCCTTGGCCGACCTCCTCCTCCTATTTGTGGTGTGCGTCTTGATGTTGTTCCGCAATTGGAGGAACCTACAGTTTCGAGTCGACTCCGAACGGCAGATATTTTTATGAGGAGCTTTTTCGTGGCAAAATACACTCGAAGCTTTGCCATTGCCTGCCGAGGGGCGACCGCTATTAGAAAAATGTTTTTCTAAATTTTGGTGTTTCATCGAGATTCGAACTTACGTTCTCTCTGCGAATTCCGAATGGTAGTCACGCACCAATCCATTCGGCTACCGCGGCCGCCGTACATACTTTCACGTAAAAAAAATTTAAATATTTATCTTATACACTTCATGAATAATTGCGGTTCCCTTTTTCTGACACAGATTGTACCTTGACGCCAGGCTCTATGAAAATGTTTGGAGGGCGCCCATCTGCAGTTACAGCGGTCCAAGCCAATACCTGTAGCGGGTGCTGCCTCCTGGTGGCCAATCGATGACTCAAATTCTTGTATGAACGGTCGATCAAATAAATCCTGCCTTGGGAGTTCACGATGTGCTCAATTTGAAAAATTGTTCGGAAATTTGACCACTTTCGGCCAAGCGAACCAACTCCTTCGCTCTCTCAAGTCTGACTTGATCCTGCTTTGGTGTGAGACCATACGCCTTTTGAATCTTTTAAGGCTTGACTTTGGTATCATTTTTCAGTATACGGCGGATGCTACGGTCAGATATTCTCAGTTCTTTCGCCATTTGATTGGCACTTCGTCAGAGATTTCGCTCAAGTCGCTTCTTCACAGTTTGAACCATTTCATGTGACGTTGCAGTCTTTTGATGACCACCTCAACAACGTTTCGCGATGCTACCAGTACCATTGTAACGAGTAATGGCGCGATAAACAAAAACTCTATATACTTCGAGATGGTCGAGCTCACGAACAATTGCTGGTTGTAATTTTCGAACCAAATATAGTACAATCACATTATTAGTGTGAAATTTAATACTGATTTTCTTTCTTCACGTTTACTCCCGGCAAAATGCTTCCACGCGCTTGTAAACAATACTCTGGACTGTCCTTTAGCCAACTAATACAACTAACATAACTTGTCTTACACTTGAGTCCCGGACCCTGTACGTGTTTCATAGTACCTCAAGCATTCGCTTCGTTGCATTTGGTACACGCATCGCTTTGGACTAGTCCCATTTCGGATGCGTGATGTGGGCTGAGACAGTGTCGCATCACTACTCCAAAGAATATTTTGCAGTTTTTTCAAGAGAGTGATAAAATAAAGTTTGCGGTTTTCGTATTGCTAGTATTTAGCATAATTTTGCAGTTTTGTACCAGGTTGAGTGTTTCCATATCGACTGCGCTTCCAGAGCTGGTTCCTCATTTAGTTCCGTTTTCAGAAAGGAGAGTGATGAGTATGTGTCTGGTGTGCTCAATTTCGGCAAGCGAAAAACTGCTTCAGCGAGCTCAACGGCCCTCTCATTTCCTTATATTCCTTTGTGTCATGATATCCAGTAAATAGTGGGCTGTCTATTTCCTTAGAAATCATCAATTTTGGATTTCCGTTGTTGAATACATTCCGAGTTAGTCCAAGGAGCCATAATTGCTTTAATAGCCGCTTGGCTATCAATAAAAATGTTTGTCCGAACATTAAAAGAGGTTAATTCCAGATCAATACACTTGCTTTTGTTGCAGCATAGATTTCAGCTTGAAATTACTATAGTAATTAAACGGTCTGAAAGACTTTTGAAGATCAAATTGCGCATAAAACTGCTTCCACCAGTTTGGACCCATCTGTAAAGAAATTGTACGAATGGTATGTGGATTCTAAATCTTTCTGTCATCAATTTTGATTTGTAATGATGTCAGGTTTTTGTCAAATTTAACTTTGAAGTTACCTACTCAGACATTACGTTTGAACCCAGAATGTTACTGTGACCAGAAAGCCTCTGTGAGAATTGTCCTCACATCTTCGGTCTTAGAGCAGAGCTGAGTATCTTATTACTAATTTGATAGGATGCCAGTTGAGAGTTCTTTCTATTTCCTCCAACAGCGGGAGGATATTGTGCTCATAGAGCCGGTTACACATATTCCTGCGATCCTTTGTATGCTCTCCAATCTTTTAACCAACCACCATAATAGTAAACCATACAGGCCTATTGGTCTAATGACCGCCTGGTATATCCAATGAGTGAGTGGAGGAGATAGACCTCAAGTCTTGCCGAGCATTCGTCTGCATGTGTGTAAAGCATTAGAGGCCTTCTTTGCTATTTTTTCCACATTTAATTTCCATGACAGGCTGCTATTCACAACAATGCCTACTTTTCGGTGTCAACTCCACTCTTGCCTCGGATGTGACCAGTTTGTAGTCTTGTACTTCCTTGTCAAGAGTACTACAAAGTGAAGTCCAAAGTAAACAAGACTGACGTATAAAAAACGTGTTTGATGGCGCTATCTTTTTAATGAATTAGGGCGTTGGAAGTACATCCCTAGCTGACTTCCAGTGAAAGATTGGTGAGGTGAAGCGTTTGTTGCATCGCATTCGTCAAATTCGCCCTGAATACCGCGAAGGAGGAAGCTGGCGCTTATTACATGATAATGCACCATCTCATCGAACCACTCTTGTGACTGATTTCTTGACTAGAAATCGCATTTTAACCATCAATCACTCACCGTATTCGCCCGAAATCGCTCCCCGTGACTTCTACCTATTCGGAAAATTGCATTTGACCATGAAAGGAGAACGTTTTGCGTCCGTAGAGGCTATGCAAACGGCTTGTACCGACATCCTGAAGGACTTTCCGGCCAATGACCTGAAATACTCTTTTGAAACGTTTTAAGATCGCGCAAAACAGTGTATCGCGGCCAGAGGGGACTATTTTGAAGAAATAAAACTTTTAAAGTTATCAGAACAAGGCACCTGTCATTTCTATTTTAGTTCAGCCTTGTTTATTTTGGACTTCACCTTGTAAGTCTGTTTTATCCGGATTTACTTCCAGTCCGATCAATTCCGTCCACTTGTAAATGTATGCCACTCATCGTTTATGGACACCTATCTGAGATGATAACAGCCAAGTCGTTAGCAAATGCCGACAGTCGTTAGCATATCACTCCCTGTAAAGTTGCCTGTCATGTTCTTCTGCTTGCCTGTTTTGAGATTTTACTGGACCCTCTTGCGCCCATCACTATCCGACAGTTGAATAGGCTGCGGATCCAGTGTTGAATCAGCACGTTCCTCTCAAGTTGAATCCAGGCCCTCTACCAACGCCTCCCTATATAAATTGTTTAAGGCTCCAGATATGTCAAAGAAGACTCCGATCGCAAATTTTCCTTAGCTTGTTCTAAAACATTGTGCAAAAATTCTAAAAAATGAAGCCAATTTTCATCTTTAAATCTTAAAAGATTTGAATTTTTTAACAACATTTGTTGAATTTCCTATAATTTAATACAAAGTTTGAAACTTTGAATTACAATAAACTCTCTCCTAATGGACACTTCTCATAAGCGGACACTTTTTTAAGTACAAACTACAAATCCTTAAGAATTTTTAAAAAAATTTAAAAGTTTCTTTTCCTTGAGCGGTCAACCTTTCCATATTGATTATTAATTTTTTTATACGCTTCACATAATTGGGCAAGTGCTTCAGTTCCTTAGGTGTACGCTTGAGAGAGAGTGCACTGTATATGGTGTTTGTCGTAATTTCAACTATATTTTTATAAAAAATCAAATAAATAAATAGTAAATATATATATACTATGCACTCTTTTATGTGTCACAGATCAATATGCAGTCCCATAAAAAATGCGAATGCTCAGCAAACGCTCTAGACACTAATGGAAATTTTAATGCCAGCGTAGCCACGCTCACTTCTTTGAGAGCTGATTTATTTATTTTTATGTTAACGAGAATTTGTAGTTACTTTGTTATTACATTAGTATATGTCAGTCCTGTCCCCAGCAGTCGAGCTAAAAAGCGAGTGGTGCAACTCCCTTCACCTGTATGTGTTTGTGCACGTGTGCATGTTTCTCCTGTAAATTTACACTCACCAACTCACTGATTCAATGTAACCGACGCTTATATCAACAGCCAACGTCAACGCGCCGGCGACAGCAGAATTGCCAACATTTCATTGAATGTATTTTGTTGTAGCTTGTCATCACCGTTTTACGCACCGATTGACTCCATGCTTTATTGTTGATGTTGTTGCTGTCATTGAGAAAAGGGATTTATGTGCATAATTTATTGGTATCATGGGCCATATTAAATTGTTTCTTTTTTATGCTTTTTTGTAATATACTTTCGCGGCCTCTCATTTTTGTATGCACTCAACACACCTTTGAATGTAAATATACGTACGCTCGTAAACAAAAAACGCACGCGTATATTTATGTGTGTGTGTGTGTGTTTGCAAAGTATGCTGCACATAAATTCAATTTTATAAACGATTTTTATGTCGTAATGGCTGTGGTCGGGACAATGACTGTTGGACCAGCCAGCCAACCAATTTGCTTTTGAGTGTTTATAAACATATTTTACTACTGCCTTGTTGTTGTTGCTGTCATTGTTGTTATTTGTCCCATTTTGTCAACATCGATTTATTTATATTTGCTAACGCCATTAATGCAGTACAAACATTGAGAAAACAACGGAATAATAAATATGCGTAAAGATTAAACTTGATTGGTTTTGCTGTCAAGGTTGAGGGCCAGTGAAAGCTAACAAATTTTTTGCACAGCTCTGCTTGTATGTATAGGGTGGAAAAATAATTTAACATGTTATATAAATATAGCAAATTGCAAAACACTTTCATACCACTCTTAGTCTGCGCGTACACCACTGCGTATGACGAATGTTCATACAGGTTGTATGTAAATTTTTACGCCTAAGCTATATGAATTGCTTTTGTTTGACATTATCAATCTGTAGGTCATGAGTTCTATGCAACATTTGGTGTGTGGTACAACGAAATGGTCATCGAAATCTACACTGGCGGTTCTAAGATGAACTGTGGTGTGAGAGGTGGCATCTATTTGGAGCCGCTCAAATTATTCAAATCAATTCGATTTCCTGACTATGCCAGCGTGTTCCAGGCAGAATTATTAGCAATCAGAGAAGCATGAAAATCACTGAAATACTACAAAGAAACTGGTGAAAGAGTAGCTAGCTTTTCAGGCAGTCAATCAGATATCGAGGCCTAAGGTTCCAATTCATTTCACCCATCATCTAGTTTAACAGAGAGTATTACTTGGTAATTTTCTTCAAATTACTCGATATGGGTTCCCGGTTATAGGACTATAGAGGATGATGAGAAAGCCGATGAGTTAGAAAGGAAAGGTTTGGCACTTAACATAACACAGGCGGTGGCAATGTCTACCCCATTCAACACAATTCAAAACATCCATTGCTTCATATTACTATGCTTTAGTCGAAAGAAGGTGTAAGCAATTAACTGCATGTACTATAACAAAAAAATTTGGCCGTCGTACAACACCCAGAGGACAAATTACCTGTTAGTATGCTCTCGCCCAAGCATATCACGCATCACTGCAACCCTCACAGGGCACTAGAAGATAGGGGATCATGCAGCCAGACTTAACCTTCTTTTCGATCCCAGAGCAAGACTTCGCTTTTTCGGTAAGCCTTTCTTACAGCAGGTTAATGAAATCTCAAACATAGAGATCGTCGGATGTGATAAAAGATTTAGGGGTTTTCTTTGATTCAAAGCTTAATTTTATCACGCACCTAAATTATGCCGTTTCCAATTATCTTGCTATGCTCGCTTTTGTTAGACGTCACTCATCGCACTTCACTGACACTTCACTCTTAAGAATTTATACTCTGCGTTTGTGCGGTCCAAATTAGATTATGCCTCTTTTATTTGGAGACCTTATCATGCAGTTCATATAAATCGAGTGGAGAGGGTTAAAAAAATTTTTGTGCGTTTCGCGCTACATTCACTAAATTACTCAGACCCCAAACCATCATACGACTCACGCTGTCGTTTGATTGGTCTCTCTCCATTAAGTGACAGAGGTACGTTTCAGGCAGTTTCTCTTATTTTCGATCTCGTTAATGGACTAATTGACTGCCCGTTTCTTCTAGAAAGAATACATTTTAATGTTCCTTGCAGGAACTTTCGCCGTGTCAAAATTTTTCATGTTGGCGTTAGGAGGACGTTATATAGTGCCAAAGCGCCTCTTGTTAGAACGCTGTCTGACAATAACTATCTCGCCTCCCTTTTGGATCGAGACTTTTCCAGGGCGAAACATGTTTTTAATACCCAATTAAAAAATTTCTTCCTTTGTAAGAATTCTAAATAATTACCTAGTATATTTTGTTAATTTAGTTTCCTAAGCTTTAATTTTGTTAGCTACTTCTATATAAATACTTTAGTTCTATGTAGTCTGTAAGAAACTTTGTATTTCTTGACTTACTAAAATGAATAATCCTCCTCTGTAAGTTATAAGAAATTTTATCTTTTTCTTTTACTCATTACAATTGAAGCTAGTTAATTGTAAGTTTAATTTTAATTTGATTAATCAATTGAGCATTAATTTGTTTTCATAGTCTGTAAGAAATACTGTATTTTTTAGACTATTAATTGAATTAAATAAATAAATAAATAAATAAAAGTTTGCTGCCTTATTTGGATCTCACGAATGCATCAAAGACAATCAAATCAAAACAAAGAAGAGATCACACGAGAACAGTGGTAGTAAAACGGTGCTAGTCACCTATTAGAAGTATTTCAACAGAAATACTAAACCACTTCAAAACCAAAAACAACAACATGGTACAAAATGTATAGGTAGAGGTTGCTTTAATTGGCGAGTGCTCATCAGGTTAGGTAGAACCGACTCTCGTGGGAACGTTTTGGAGTTGCTCGATGTTCTTTCTAGTGCTATTTCTCCAGCCTTTCTTACTGTAAAGACTTCTGCTTGAAAAATACTGCATTAGGGACTTAATTGGCCGCTTGATGTCTCGATTTGCGCAATAAATCTCTGCACCTACTCCGCTATCATTTTCGAGCCGTCAGTAAATATATTAAGCGTATTAGAGTTAGGTTTCATACCTCTTTTCCACACCTCTTCTTCTATTGTTGTTCGGAATCTCTTCACCCAACAGTATTTCGGAGTCATATATTCCGTTTTGGTCCGATAACTTAAACCTATTGAGCTATGTTCGAATATTTTACAGGTCAATTCCTCCGTTGCGTTAAGTCTTGCGGCAGATGTAGCTGCTAGACCTTCTGTCACAATGCCAATCGGTGGTAATAAATACTAGTAAATAGAATTGTCACGATTGCTGGTAACAGATCTAGTTCGTGGGGTTTTAAAGTAGTTCAATGACGTATGAGTATAACGAGTGCACGAAGTTTTTGTTTTGCGTGAAAAATGGAAAACATTGTGAGCGGAAAATATTATCAAAAACCAATGAAAACTGTGAGCCACATTAAACTTGCACTTTATTAAACTAAAACTTAATGAGCTATAAAACTGCGAACTTGAATTAGAAAAAAATTATGTTTAAATTTTAGAACTTATATGATGATTTTTATAAATATTGTACAAAATTTGACACATAGATTACTGTGGTATTTAATAATGAACTATATTTTTATAAAAAATTGATTGAAATTAAAATAAATATAAGTAAGTAGTCAAAATTTGTCAACAAGTTTGGCCCTTATAATAATTTCGGTGGTTTATTGGTTGCTCAATAAGCTTTGCGGTTCGATACGAGAGGCTACTAGCCAACATTTTTTTGTTACGCTGGTGCGCTGCTCTTCATATGAACGTAAGTGAAGTTTCATTTCAATCTGTTAATTCATTCTTTGCTTACAGCGCATTTTATATCGACGTGTCGCAGCATTTTTTATAATGGAAAAAATCAAGTATCCCGCAGTGATTGAATTCTTACTTTTGGAAGGTTTAAAAGCAACTGAAGTTTAGGAACGAATGTTGAAAGTGTACTAGGACATTTCGTCATCAATTCGTGCAGTAGAATAATGGGTTGTTGAGTTTAAATGTGGTCGTATAAGCGTTGAAGACGATCCACGCCAAGAAGTGCAAAGACAGCAACAACACCAGAAGTCATAGATGTCGTACTAGATGTCGTATTGGAAAATCGTCGTGTGACTGAAGAGATTTAGTGGAAGCCTAAGAGATCTCATAGCAAAGTGTAAGCAATATTCTGGCGGAAGAACAAAACAATGGAAAAAAACATATGCGAATGCGTCTTTCTCAGTCAAATTTAGAGCGTTTTCGAAAGGATAAAGTGGATTTTGTGCATCAATTCATCACTATGTATGAGACTTGGGTCTATCGCCAAAACTAGTTCGTATCCAGAAATCGGTCAGGAAGGGGTGCGAAAGGAATTTTACTTATGGATTGCCTGCAAACTAGTAGAAAAATAAATTCTGAATATTATTGTAAGGTTTTAGACCAACTGAAGAAAAAAAATCGTGAAAAAAGACCCAGCTTGCAATAGAGAAAACTTTTTTTTCACCAGGACAATGCATCGCGTCACAAGACAATGACTTAAGTCCTAGAATTGAAGTTACAATTGTTGGAGCATCCATCGTACTAACCAAATTTTGCTCTTAGCGATTTCCATCTGTTTTCAGATCCAGAAAAACTCATGCGTGAAAAGCGTTTTTCATCAAATGATGAGGTCATAATAGCTGTGGAGCCATATTTTGCAGCCCTTCCTGATTCTCAATTCAGGTATGGAATTCATAAATTAATGTCTCATTGGAACAAGTGCATTGATGCTCAGGGAAACTATACTGAATAATAAAGTGTATTTTTCAAACCATAAAATTGTGTTTTCCTTATCGAACCTCAAAACTTATTGCACAACCTAGTATGTGTGCTAAATGGAACGTTGTAAAACATTCGCGGCTACAGTTGTGATGAGGCTCAACCACATTTACTGGGAGAGGAAAGCCCAAGCCGAGAGCAACAGTTGCAATTTCAGCAGTACCAACAACGGCAGCAGCAAAAGAAGCAGCTTGGCAGTGTAGGTGAAATATTTTAGACCGACCGACGACAGAACCAGAGGCTTGAGTCAATCACTCACCACAGTTTCAAACACTAATGCACATTTTTCGTTGCTTCATTTCCTCCGGAACCACTTATGCGTACGACGGGAGCAGTGGATGCTATCGATGGCGTACAGCCTTCATAAGTCTCCCAATCGTTTGGAAATGTTTCTTATAAAGGGTGGTAAAATTTAAAGGGCCGATGTCGAATGTGAACCACACATAAACGTAAAGTTTTTTCTGCATTTGATTTCACATTTTTCAATTTTAGACTAATTTAATTTGAATCATGGAAAGATACACAATCGAGCAATGCGTTAAAGTTATTCAGGTTTATTATGAAAACGGCACTTCGTGATTTTTTCGGTCAATTTAATTGTCCAAATGTGCGTACAATCGCAAAAATTGTGCAAAAGTTTGAGCAAACCGGGTCTGTAGGAGATGTGAAAACACCAGTGCATGCTCGTACAGCTCGTACTGCAGAAAATATTGCTGCCGTTCGCGATAGTGTGATTGAAGAGCCGTCCACCTCAACTCGTCGTCCTGCCCAACAATTACACCTCTCATGCTCGTCGTTGATGAACATTATGCATAAAGACTTGCATTTACACGCTTACACGGTGCAATTGACTCAAGAACTAAAGCTTCTTGATCATTTCAAGCGTCGTGAATGGTCAGAATGGTGGCAGGAAATGGCAACAGTGAATGACCAATTTTTGAAGAAAATCACCTCAATGGATTCGTCAATAAGCAGAATTGCCGCATTTCGGCGAATGATAATCCAATAGTGATTGTCGGAAAACCAATGCACCCACAAAGAGTGACTGTTTGGTGCGGTTTATAGGCCGGCGGCATCATTGGGCCGTATTTTTTCCAAAATGAGGCCGGCCAGGCAGTTACTGTGAATAGTGTGCGCTATCGTGAGATGATAACAAACTTTTGATGGCCCGAATTGGAAGATATGGATGTGGACGATGTGTGGTTTCAACAGGACGGTGCCACTTGTCACACAGCAAACGAGACAATGGCTCTTTTGCGCGAAAAATTTGATGACCGAAAAATCTCACGTCGCGACGATGTCAATTGGCCGCCAAGATCATGTGATTTGACACCGTTGGACTTCTTTCTTTGGGATTATTTGAAAGAGAAGGTATACGTCGATAAGCCAGCAATAATTCAAGAGCTAAAAGATGAGATAATTCGGCACATGAACGGCATAAAACCTCAATTATGCCTCAGCGTCATCGAAAATTTGGACCATCGAATGGAGATGTGCCGCCGAGGCCGCGGCGGCCATTTGGCCAATATAGTGTTGCATACATAATTGAGCCATACGAATATTATTATAATAAGGAGAAATGACAATAACTTTCTAAAAAGGTTGTATGTATTCAAAATCAACACCTTTATTTTATATCAAAGGCTTTACCAAAAAAAGGGGAAAAAATTAAGTAAATTAAAACGCTTTAGTTTTTATAATTTTTTCCCTGAATTTGAGAAAGTTAGTGGCCAGGTTGAGTTAATATTTTTAATAATAATTTTTAATTCGAAGCAATTCCTTAAAGAAATCCCATTGATAATTCTGTATATCCGCAGCGATATCTGTCTCTCAATTGCAGCCGTACTCGAAACTCAAGCGTGCAGCGCAGTTGCTTCAAAATTGTTTGAATTCATTAAAATAGTAGACAACGTAACACTTAAATCATTATTTTTCTTTGTAGAAATTCACAAATTAATTACCTTTGTCTTTCTACTTTCAACTTTATTATTGCAAAATTCATTTAACCCACAACAACAGAGGCAGTTTTCTACGAGGCGGGCATCACAGGCCTCTCTATTTGGCTGGCTCTGCACTCGGTAAGTACTTTGTGTTTTGTGCTTGGTGGAAATTAAATTGAAAGCACAAAGTGTAATTACAAATAATGGCAATTGGGAAATTCATTTAGTAAGATCAATTACAGCTAACTTTATTGAATATTTTGTCATTTGCTCCATTTTCACAGCTGCTGTTGTCAATTTTGCTGCTAATGAAATGAGGAAAAGTGAGGTGAATTATTGACAGCAAAATGGAGCGATATATTGACTATGCAATACGGTACATTAGCAAGCGCATTCGAGTTATGAAAGCAAACATACATTTGCGAAAGTGTGCGCTAGTGTGTTTGTGTGCGTGTGTGCGCTAGTAAAGTAACTCAATTAAATGTTCAAATTTGCACTTTACCCTAATTTTATTACGGGTAGAAGATGCTCTGCTTTCATTAACTTTTCAAATACATATGAACTCATACGCACACATATGCATGAAAAGCTCAAATACACGAACTTCTTTTGATGTGCGCGAAAATTTCATTAGGATAATTGAATTGCACTTTTGAGTGATTTTTGATGTAATTTCAATTTGAGCTGCACTTCACTTTTGCTAATCACTACTATTGTTGTAATGTACAGCTACGCATACTATGAACAATCAGTTTGTTAATTATTTTAAAAATGCAGAGAAGCAATCGAAGGATGGCACTAAATTAATTATTAAAAATATTATTATTACCTGTAATATATCGGCGGTGGTGTTTCAATAACTAATTAGCAGGTTCCATAAGCATTTTTACCCGATCAAAGAGCGTTAACTGAATTTGCGTACATCAGTAAGCTGAATGAAGATACTTTTCTTTATATATTTGAATATTGTAAGAATGTTGCTCGACAACAATTCTGTTTATTCAACTCAAAATGAAAAAATTTTATGGATTCGAAAGAAGCGTAGAAAGGTCGACAAGAAAATTTTGTTTTGTTTTTTTCAAAAATATTGTCCAGACGTATGAAATTCTTTACTTTGATGGCTGCGCACTGCCCTTTTTGGCGCTATTTGGTTCTTATGAAAGTATGAAAACATGTAAAAGCACTGATGCAATCTAAAATTGGCTTTGGTCTCGTAATTTATGGACATTGTGCTACAACACACCTCGCGCTACTTCAAGCACCTTACCACACAGCTGCAAGAACACGTATTCGCGCCTTTCCTACATCTCCAATTAAAACAGTGTTAACCGAAGCAGGCCTACCAGACCTAGACCACAGATTAACACACAACACACACCTTTGCAGTGACAAATGATCAAGGTGCTTTACCACAGTACTGCTCTGTACTTACAGCCAAAGCAGCTGCGCTACATGAAGCAGTGCTTTTTGCCTCACAAACAGGAGAGAAGTATATAATATGCAGCGATAGTAAGTCGACAATTGACGCATTATTGAACACAAACAATAATACGGAGTTGATCAATCGTATAAAGAAAATTTTACACCAACATAGAAACACAATCAAAATCATGTGGATACTTGGTCATGCTAGTATAAAAGGCAATGAATTGGCAGATGCACGCGCTAAAGCAGCAGGAACGGAACCAAAACTATATATCCGCACTTCACTAAAACAGACATACGCAATTTAGTTAAAAAACTGTTAACTTATCGATTGCTAGAGAGTGGACAAACTACCATCACTACAAAGATCAAAATCCCACTGGTATGAAGCCAAATTACCCACCAGTTTGCTCTAGTCAAGACCTTAACAAGTTCGTGTACCTTAGAATAGGCCACACCTTAAGAACATACTCCCACCTCCTGAAAAATTCCGACAAACCAAGCTGTGCACATTCTAATTCAGCCAACCTGTCCGTCATTCATATACTGGACGAATGCCCGGTTTTACACCTAAACAGGGAAGTCACATTTGGTAACGTGAAGCCGACCAACCTACTGAAGACACCGAACATTGCTAACATCAGTGCTATTAACAAATTCTTAAAACTGCGTTATATCTTAGACATATAAATACTACTATGCAGATGTAAGATAGTTTGTAATAACACTTTATATACATATGTAACTTTAAATTTGTAGTAACTTGAGCCAAAGGCCCTAGTAGCCAGCTCTTTTCTCTAGTGGATTCATTATTTATAATTAGTTCTCATGTAAATAATAATAATAAATATTAATGAAAACTTAGCCCTAAAATTGAATCGCCTATACTTTCTCAGCGCTGGAACTATGGTTGCCACACTACAGCAAATCAACTACTATGACCATCTAGCATAATGTGTATATATAGGGTCCGCCATATAACTTTACGGAATTAAAAATGCTATAAAAAAGAAACTACTCAATATTTTTACAAACTGTTTTTTTTATTTTGAAGTACAATCCTTCCGGTTAATGATGGAACACAACTTCATTCATATGGCGTCATACCAAGGTCTTTACGCAAAATTCGTCTCAATGATGTCTCCGAAATGTCCAATTGTTGAGAACGACGGTGAACTGATGTTCCTGGTGATACACGAACACTCTCGGCCACAGCAGCAATATTTTCGGGTGTACGCACGGTTTTTGGTCGGTCACGCGTTGGTTTGTCAATAAGCAACCCAGTTTCTTTTACTTTTTTCGCAAAGTAACGCACATACGCTTCATTCGGTGCTTTTCTTCTTCTCATTTCCGTACGTAATTTTCGTACACATTCTGCACCATTACCATGATTTTCAAAGTAATGTCGCAATATTTCCCAGCGTTCTTTGAGCGTATGCACAACCATTTTCGTTCAGCGGAAGAATAAAACTAATTTTCTATTAAATCAGATGACATCTAAGTGTTACCATTCTTCGAATAATACCTAGTTCAAATCCGTAACGATAGATGGCGGCCCTGTATAAAGGATGGTTAAGCTTTAAGGGCCGGTGTTGACTTTAAATAAAATACAATTTCTTTAAGAAATTATTGTCATTTCTCTTCATTATGATAATATTGGTATAATTCAATTGCACATAAAACAAAATATTGGCCAAATGGCCGCCGCAGCCTCGGCGGCACACCTCCATCCGATGGTCCAAATTTTCGATGACGCTGAGGCATAATTGAAGTTCTATGCCGTTATTGTGCCGTATTATCTCATCCTTTAGCTCTTGAATTGTTGCTGGATTATCGACGGTGTCGTTGACCTTTAGGTGTGGTTCGCATTCAACATCGGCCCTTGAAATTTAACCACCCTTTATATATACATCCGTTTTCTAGGTGTTGGTCAAGTTTCTGCTCCTATTTGTGGCGTTCCTGTTGATGTTGTTCTACGAATGGGAAACCTGCATAATACGCACCAAGAATTATTGCAACTACACCACATTTTGACTACTCACTTATTAATAAATTTGATTTTAATTCATTTTTTATAAAAATTTAGTTAATTTTATAAGAAATACTACATATAATATTTCATACTATGCATCAGATTTGTGAAAATTCGACATACGTTGTTGAAGAAGTTTTGCAGTTCGATATGAGACCCACAATTTTATGGTTTCAAGTACACTTTATTATACAATATAGACTCCCTCAATATCAATTCTTTTGTGCAAAGAAGATTTCAATTCACAAATTCCATCCCTGAATTGAGAATCAGAAAGGGCAGCAAAAAACGCTTCCACAGCTGTTATGACCTCATCATTTGATGAAGAACGCTTCCGCGCATGAGTTATTTAAGGTATAAAAACCGATAGAAGTCGCTAAGGGCCAAATTTGGTGAAAACTCTGGTGGATGCTCCAACAATTTGAACATTCATTCATGGCTAATACCATTGTCAAAATGCTTTTGTAACTGGGTGCATTGTCCTGATGAAAAATGTTTTTTTCTTTTGCAAACTGGGTCTTTTTTCATGAATTTTTTGCTTCTGTTGCTCTAAAATCTTACAATAGTATTCAGAATTTATTCTTTTACCAGTTTGCAGGTAATCCACAAACAAAATTCCTTTCGCATCGCAAAAAAACTGATGCTAACAACCTCTTGGCCGATTTCTGGACACGAACTCGTTTCGATGTTGAAGAACCAACTTCACACCACTCTTTAGGCTCTTGTTTTGATTTGAGTACGTGGTAGTAGACACATTACTCTTTCATAGTGATGATACGACGCACTTAGTCCACTTTATGCTTTTGAAAATGCTCTAAATGTAGGACGAGCACATATCCAAATTTTTGTTTTATATCCTTGTTAACTCCGCTCGAGAGCATGGGGCCTCGACAAGTCTTTTCCATCGTATACGGTTCTGGGCTCTTGTTTTTACGTCGTCCCATGTGATGTCGGTATCTGCTAGATCGCGCAACATCGACTTTTGCCAAGTCATCTTTGGCCGACCGTGACCTCTGCCCCTTGAGCCTTCAGTCCAGTGCCATTCTCTTGAGTATTCTCGTGATGGCAATAGGTCGTACTTATATTGGCCTTTTGATGGTTTAGTGTGAGTTTTCTCAAAATAGGATTTTATCTAAATGTTTTCCTAAATTAAACTTAAGGGACAACTATCTCGGGGCTAATCTCAATAAATCCTTATATTTGCGGTATTCAGAAAATCTCCAGAATCCTGGTATCACCACATCCATTGCTTGCCATCCCTAGTTTGCAGAGTGTAGCCCTAGTAGGTATCGGTTTGCTATACCAATCATACATATTTTTAGCAATCTGCGCCTACAGCACCGCGGTTTTGTTCTGTTTATGTTTTTACTAATTTTTTGTTTTTTAAGTACCCCAGCGATCAGCCGATTTTTCAATATTTTTTCCATAATCCTATCTTCCGTGTGTTTGGTTTTTACCTGTCATTGTTTGTGTTGTTAGTGTATTAGGCACTAACATACATATACTGGCTGCTTCACCAGAACAACGTAAGCGTGCATATTTGTGTGTCGCCACTGATCTACAGCAGAAGTAGAATTCTGTTTATATTTAAAATTGTCTCTGCGTCTGCTAAAAATTCCATTAACTCCTTCTAACAAAATTAATTAATGCAAAATATTCAATAAAATTTTAACTTCGTATTTACGCCTGAATAAATCAAAGCGAAAGACTCATTTGATTGAATGCGACAACCTATTCGAAAACAAAACAACAACAACAATCTAAAAAATAGCAATAATAAAATCAATAGTAAGGAACTGAATTCGAATTGCAAATTGATTGTAGGCTACAAAACTGCAATACAACACCAATACATGGAAATACAAAACACAACATAAGCGCAGACACCAACAATCAAACTCAAATAACTAAGCGTTGACCGATAACGGTAATAAAGCATAACCAAGATTGTAAGTTGATGGCAATAAATATTTTATTGCCGGTTTTATTGTTGGCTCACTTCGAGCTGCAACGCGCACAATCACAATCACATTGACACACATACACACAAACACACACAAGCACGTTGCACTCTTACTATCCACATAGTAAGCAATCTGATTGCAAGTGTATGTGTGCATGTATGCATGTATCCCTCTGCATTGGCAAACATGCAAATAAATACTTGCAACATCAAAATAATATTGTAATAATAGCAAAAACCGGTAATAATGATCGTAATGATTGCCTCAATGGCAATAATAATAATTTTTGCCATGATGATGGTGTTGTTGTGTGTGTAATGAGTGTGTGGGTTTCGGTTGAGTACAAAAGCCAGCTGTTTTCAATGCTCAACCTGATTGGGTTCATTGCTCAGCTCACTCTTTGACAGACGTCGCACAATAATCGTTTTGCTTTTTGGTGCAATTTCACTTTTCATTGCACTGCTCCAATGGGAGTTCCCTCTGTGCGCGTACACACACAGCCTCAAAGGGTCAGACATTTCTACAAAAGCCGGGAATATATACAGATACATACACGCCATATATACAGTGTGCATTCACTTTATTGCCATTTCATTGAATATTCACAAAAGACACAATGAAAGCAAAAGGGAATGGTATGAATGCAATAAAGGATATACTGGCATTCTCGATATTATTCGACTGTATTGCATACTCGCACACACCAGCTACCAGCTAATGCGTAAATATGTACAGTTAAGACAGCAGGGTTTTACTTTATGAGATTGTTTCTGCTGCACAGTCGATAATCGAGAATTCCGTTGTATACTTCACAGCTTCTGTTCACAACTTTTCTGTGGAGGACACTTTCCCTGTTGAGATGTCAAGAAATGCCAGAGATTGCTTTATGCAACGAGGGGTGATAAATATTTTCTTTTGCAAGTGCATTGGACAAATACCAACGATTTTATGCAAAGAACAAAAAAAAAATAATAATAATAAAAATTAAAATGTTAGCTCAAGAGCAAGACGACTTATTTTATTAATTACACAGTACAATAAATTTCGACTTGTTGATTGGAACAGAAGAGCAACCATAAAAGTCAGCCTTTTTACAATACATTTTATTTAATTTTTATTTTTAGCTTCATTTTATTTTATTTTAAGTTCTGTTTTCATTTTGTTTTCAGTTTTCAGTTTTCAGTTTCAGTTTTATTTTTATTTTAATTTTAATTTTTTTTTATTTTAGTTTTATTTTTTTGTTTACTTTTTGTTTTATTTTTAGTTTCATTCTTATTTTAATTTCAATTTTAATTTTAATTTTATTTGTAGTTTTATTGTATTTTTATTTTTATTTTTCTTTTACTTTTAGTTTAATTTTAGTTTTTATTTTTATTTTTATTTTTATTTTATTTTTATTTTGGTTTTTACTTTCAGTTTTATTTTTATTTTATTTTTAGTTTTTTTTTATTTTATTTTAATCTTTATTTTTTTTATATTCAATTTACTTCAAATTTAAGTTTTGTTTTTATTTTTTTTATTTAAAATATGTTTTTTGGCTTAATTTTAATTTGTATTGTACTTTTAGTTCCCTTTTACTTTTAGTTCCATTTTTAGTTTTATCGTTATTTTAATGTGTTTTGTATTTTACTTGTAGTTATTATAAATATTTATTTTGTATTTTACTTGTAGTTATTGTAAATTTTTATTTATATTTTTATTTTCTGTTCAGTTTGTTTTTTATTTTATTTTTTATTTTTATTTTAGATTTATTTTCGTTTTTCTTTTAGTTTTATATCTATTTTTATTTTTTTTAGTTTTATTTTCATTTTCCTTTTACTTTGCCTTTACTTTTACTTTTACTTTTACTTTTACTTTTACTTTTACTTTTACTTTTACTTTTACTTTTACTTTTACTTTTACTTTTACTTTTACTTTTACTTTTACTTTTACTTTTACTTTTACTTTTACTTTTACTTTTACTTTTACTTTTACTTTTACTTTTACTTTTACTTTTACTTTTACTTTTACTTTTACTTTTACTTTTACTTTTACTTTTACTTTTACTTTTACTTTTACTTTTACTTTTACTTTTACTTTTACTTTTACTTTTACTTTTACTTTTACTTTTACTTTTACTTTTACTTTCACTTTTACTTTCACTTTTACTTTTACTTTTACTTTTACTCTTACTTTTACTTTTACTTTTACTTTCACTTTTACTCTTACTTTTACTTTTACTTTTACTTTTACTTTTACTTTCACTTTTACTTTACTTACTTTTACTTTTACTTTTACTTTTACTTTTACTTTTACTTTTACTTTTACTTTTACTTTTACTTTTACTTTTACTTTTACTTTTACTTTTACTTTTACTTTTACTTTTACTTTTACTTTTACTTTTACTTTTACTTTTACTTTTACTTTTACTTTTACTTTTACTTTTACTTTTACTTTTACTTTTACTTTTACTTTTACTTTTACTTTTACTTTTACTTTTACTTTTACTTTTACTTTTACTTTTACTTTTACTTTTACTTTTACTTTTACTTTTACTTTTACTTTTACTTTTACTTTTACTTTTACTTTTACTTTTACTTTTACTTTTACTTTTACTTTTTTGCCGGCACCAACCGACTCAATAACTAATATACTTGTATGTATGTTTACAGCAAAAAAAAAAAAATTGGTCAAAGTGATTTTCGTTAAAAAAGCAAAAAACACCCCAGTAACCTGCATAACTCATACGCCCCGTGGTTCTGCTAAACCTCCCAAGCGTAACTCTCAAGTAAAAGAGGCATTCGCAAACTGGCAAGAAAAGTCAAACACTGGCCATAGCTTAGTGAACCACTCCTTTTTATAAACTTAAATGTGCGAATTCGATGGCAAAGGCAGCGCCAGACCGTCTGAAGTGCTGTAAAAGGCAACAAATGAACAACTAAGCATGAACCGGTGTGTAAACATATCTACAAAAATACAGTTATTAGGCCCACCCACCGGTCTACTAAGTGAACTCGTTTTCACATGAGTGAATGAGTGTGTGTGTATTCATGTAGCAGCTTACACTGCCACGTGTGTATGCATAAACTAGGCTGCCTGAACCTGTTTTAGCGCCCAACCGCAACTATTTCCAATGGAAGCAAGAATAAGCGATTTAATTACAAAACTGCTGAGAGCAGGTAGCAACGTAGTGACGGGTCTTCGACACCAACTGCAAAACCACAGCCAGCCAGTGCCTGAACAACTAACTGCTTAGCATGCCCTAGTATTTAGGATCGTATATACATTTATGTGCATGTGGACTTGCACATTCACACAAAGTTCCACAAGTAATCTTCTATCGAGGTAATGCTGTTATTATTATGGCGCATTTCCAGTTCTGCGAATAAATCGAGTGCGCTGCACATTTGTTGTTGTCTTGATTACTAGCCGCAGTACCACCGCCGAATGGGTATGCAAAGATAATGGTACAACACCAACAAAAACAACTGTATTTGCAAAACCGGCCACAGCAATGGCAAGAGTAACAATAACGGTAACGAAAGTGCTCTTCGCAATGCTTTGCCTGTCAAGTGGCGTTGAAGTAATTGTTGCTTCAGTGCTTCACCGTCTGACATGCCGCACATACGCCACTATGGAAGGCCTGTTTGTACGAGTACTCATACATACATGCATGCGATTCATACGAGCTGTCTGTGCTTGTACATTTGCTGAAGCTTGCGTTTGAGCTCAAATTTGTGTCTGTGTGCATACTCGACCACTATACCTAATGGCTTGTTGCACGTTGAGCTGCGTTTAATCGCAGTTAGCACCGATAATAATTGTAATTATAAGATGAAGCCGCAACAATCACTTGTACCGGACGTGCGGCAAGTTGATGGTCAGCTGGCTGTGCAGTAATGTGGCAATGGCCCACTTGTTAATGTGATTGCAGTTTTGTGGTTATGACTTTGGCACTGTACCACGCATCCATCTAATGCACGAGTATGTTTATATGCATGAACTTTACTTGGAAAAAAACTTTTTTATAAAAAAACAACTAGGTAGTATACATGTTTGAAGTAATATTTTTTAAAAAACAATATTTTCGTCCTCTGCTTCGAAATATAATTGTACATGATTTTTTAAGTTAAGACTAAAGTTCTTAAGATCTACATTTTTTTAGAAATAATATTCAGAATGATTATCATAGCCTCTTGAGTAGTTTCATCTGCTCCATAATGATCTCCTTTTATCGTCAAATTCAAAATGACGGAACGATTGGAGCAGTGTTACTGCATAAAATTTTGCCAGAAACTGGGCGATAGCCAGGTGGAAACCATTCGAAAGCTTCGGACGGCTTTCGGTGACGATACTATGGGCATCACACAGATTAAGGAGTGGTTCAATCGGTTTAAAAACGGTCACACATCGGTGGAGAGCGAGCCACGCTCTGGTCGACCATCGACATGCCGAAATAAGCATGTCATTGCCAAAGTGAACGCTGTGGTGATGCGGGACCGTCGTGTGACTATCCGAGAAATTGCAGAAGAGGTAGATATCAGCACTTTTTCGGCTCACTCCAAATATCGTTTGCTTTTTGAACCACCTATTTTTTTGAGAATGGTAACACAAATGACATGTCAAATGTGTTCATAATTTACTTAAAGGTTTGACATTTACGAAATGGGACGCTGTACGCTTGCACAAAATTGGGAAATATTGAAAACCTATTTCCAAAGTGGTGAGTCTTCTTCTACTTCCGCGGTTACAGTAAATGGCGAGCATTACCGTGACATGTTCAACGAGTTTCCAAAAATTGAAGAGGATGACATGGACGACATTTGGTTTCAACAGGACGGTGCAACTTGTCACACTGCCGAAATTACACTCGAACTTTTGGCTACCGTTTTTGAAAACCGAAATTCCGATGCCGATTGTCCGCTTCGGAGCTGTGATTTAAGCCCGTTGGACTATTTTTTGTGAGGAGCCGTTAAGAACAAATCCTATGCGAACCATCCAGAGACGATTTAAACACGAAATCGAAGTTGCCATTCATGAAATTGGAGCCCAAACAATCGAAAATGTGCTTAAAAATTGTATTGATCGAATGGCCTACTGTAAATCCAGTCGTGGCAGTCATTTGAACGATATTATTTTTCATTCATAAATGACAATGTTCAATCTTGAAAATAAAAAGAAAAGTTTGAAAAAATATTGATTAGTTTGCTTTGTATAGCCGATTCAAATTTCAATTTTACATGTTACGTTCACACTGCTTGACAGCAACTTACGCTAGCGACAGGCGGGAAAAAATTCATACATGTGCAGGAAGGTTACAGGTCTCCTTATGCAAGCGCGCGTAATTCAAATTTGTCAGGTGTTAGAAATAAAAGAAAAGTCAGATACTTTTCGAACAGACCTCCTATTCTTCGGTTAGTTCAGAGACGATTTCTTATAATGCTAAGTGATTTGACTTACTTTTTGGATAACAACCCTGTGGACATCATCATCGTTATGATTATTTATTTTATTATTATATAAAGTCCGGTTCAAGTAAAATGCAGTCTACTTTTCTTTATTAACTTACAACTTAAATAAGATACAAGTGCAGAGGAATATGAAAATTAATATTGATTGCTTGCTAGAAACTATTAGATTAGATTAGATTTGTGGGGGGTGGGACAAGTCCAAGCACTCAGTCAGTATACTATTACACTACACCTGGATAGATTCCAGTAGAAGAAATAGAGATAAGAAAGATAAAATGTTGTTGGTAAGACGGATAAATTAGTTTGAGGTCACTCTTCCACAAATCTCTTGGATTCACTGACGAATGTTAAAAGATTCGGAAGAGAAATGGTATGAACTTTATCCATACTCAGGCTAGAAACTATGCACATCTGCTAACCTCGGCTCCGATACATGCCAACATGATTTTCCCCACAACTCTCTATATTTCTAGTATCACCAATATTTATCTTGGGTCCGCTCTTATTTATGATACTTGGTAATGTTAGTTTTGTTTTCTTTTTTTGGTGGGTGAGGTAGGGTTCAAAATGCTTTCGCACTTACAGCGACCGTCGTCTACTGCGTCGCGTGGTGTGACCACTAAAACTATCCCTCCTCTCTTTCCCAGCACTGCTTTCTATATTACTTCGGGAGGGCCCAGAACGGCATCCATAAAGGACCAAGTCTATTCACCCACGTCTAGGTCCACTATATTTGCAGCCAGCTTTTATGCTATAGGTTCGTCTTCTTGTGCCTCTATCTGTGCGACTCGCTTTGTTCCACTGTATCGAGGTCGATCTTTTTTTCCGTAGTACGTTCTCGATGTATTTCTTTATTGCGTTCCAGCTGTCCTCCCGTTCGAGCATTTTGCTGATTATGTTGCTCGGTGCGATGTCGCCAATCTGCTCCCTCAGAGAATTTCTTTCCGCGATCCATCTGTCCCAACTAAAAAACGTGTGTACAGTGTCATCGCTCGGTGCTTCGCAGTATATGCACTTGGAATCGATTACCTTGCCCATACGGTATAGGTAACTCCGGAAGTATCCCTGACGCAAGAGGAACTGAGTTAAGAAGTAGTTCACTTCTCCGAAGTTCCTTTGGACCCATTTGTCAATTGATAGAATAAGTTTTGCCGTCCATCTACCACTCGGATCAGTGTCCCATCGGCTTTGCCACTACAGCAAGTTTTGGCGACTCGGTTCTGGGAAGCTAGTGATGTCGTGTTTCTTCTTGGAGTTCCACGCATCCATTCGTTTCCAGACCATGAGATCGATGGATATCTGACTACTGATCACGAAAATTGCAGCGCTTGAAACAGTGCGGTAAGCTGAGGCAACTCTGAGTGCCGTTGTTCGCTGCACAGCCTCCAGTGCTTTGCGCTTGGCTTTACAGCTTAGTACAATTCCCTATACTTCGCTGCCGTACAGGAGCTTGTGGCTGCCATAATTAGCGTTCTTTCGCTCTGTGTTGGCCCACCGATGTTTGCATTAATCTTCTTAGCATACCCGTGACCTTTGCTGCTTTGGTAGTCGCATACCGTATCTGGGCCCAGAAAGTAAGCCTGCAGTCAAGTTGAATACCTAACTAATAACCTAACTAAGGACGTGTCGCCTATTTGCATGCGACCTCGTGTCATAAGTAGACTTCGGTTTTATGTTTGGCGAGCTCCAAGCCGTGGACTTCAAGCCATATTTGCGTCCTTACCATGACTTAGTTCAGCTTCCTTCTAGCGTACTCAGTGTCCCGAGCTGGCATGACCGCCACTATATCCCACTAAATATGTAGCCTCTGGCATTTCTATGATTTTCCACAAGCTTTCAGCCACAAGTTTGAGTGCTTCAGCTGGGATGCCATCTAGGCCTGGAGCGTTGTTTCGTTTGAGGCTTCTTGCCGCGGTTTTAAGCTCTTCCTCGGTGGAGAGTGAGAGCATCTCGTCGCCTTGGGGGTCTCGGTCCCCGCACAACATAGGGTGCGTGGGGAACAGTCTGTCCACTATTTTGCTGATAGCATCACTGTCTAGATGTACGGTTGTGGAGTTGTCGTTTAGCTTCCCCGTTACAATTTTCTAGCCCAGACCACAAGGATTGCTATTTAGATCCCTTCGAAGTTCCTCCCATTTTGCGTTCTTACTGGCGATGATTGCTTGCTTTAGCTCTTTTTGGGATTGTCTGAAATCAGCAGACCGCCTCTGCTTCTTTGTTTCATCTGGTTCTGGTATACCTTCTCCTATTACGGAAGCAGGTTCTTCTGAACTCTGCGATTTCTGACGTCCACCAGCACACAGGTCGTCTTCTTGAGCGTACCCCCGCGCGGGGCGCCGATGCGTCCCAGCTTTTGGAAATGCGTTGCATCATGGCGCTTGCAAGCGAGCCAGCGTCACCACTTAAGTGCGGCATGGAATTTGCATCAATACAAAACTAGTTTAGATTTGTCAGTCCATAAAATATTTGCCACAAGTCACGTGTATATTTGCAAGTTTTCTTGCAAATTCCAAACAATTTGCCGTATGTTTTGCTGTGAGGAGAGGCTTTCTTCGTGGGTTGCGAGCTACTTATCCAGCTTCCCGTAGTCTTCTACTAACAGTTATACCGAAAATATTAAATTTCCTCTCTTTTTTAATTTGTATGGCTGACTTCATGGGAATCTCTTTAGAGCACCTTACAATTCTGCGATCGTCTTGCAGGGAAGTTTTTCGTTTTTCCCATCTTTTTCTAGCTTTTCACAAATTTGATTACATGCGAAACCATTTTTTTTTAACATCAAATAATGTTTTGTATTCCTGTGTAAAATCTTCCATCTGCTCTCAATTTCAGAATTTGCTTTCGTTGTGTGGTGGTGTAGTGTTTCGTTCGAGCTACTGTAGCCAAAACATAAAAAATACTTCTATAAATATGAAACTCACCAAAATTCCAAAAAAAAAAAAAAAAAATCTGTGCAAACTTTATTAATATTTCTTGTACAACCTCAAGATACCCAAGGCACGGATATTTCAATATTGCACTTAAAAATGTAACGACGCCAATAATGAATCAATTTAGATTTATTCAAATAAACTCTACACATCCGAAATCCCTTAGCCTTTCGCAAATATTTGGAATTTGTGTCGTCCTCTGCGATTGCGACTGAAGGGTTCCACTCTTAGGCCATCCAAGGTATTTCCTGCCCTGGTTTTCTAAGAGTATGGCTGATACAGGCTCACTTCCTCTAACGTATTTCGATTTATAAAACTTTGCAGTTTGGCTGCTATTTCCTGTGATGTTGGCCAGTTTTAATTGATGCAAAAATTAAAATTATACTGCATCGATATTAACGAAACTTAGCTGCTGACGCCGATTAAATGAGAATTGTCAGAGTTATTCGGTAGCCAGACAAATAAGTTTTATAATGAACCCTCTGCAGTTCCACTTTCTATACAAAGTACATCCGTTCTTTAGTAGTAATTTAAGGGGGTATTCTACATAGTGTAGAGGCACGAATTTCGCCCGGTTTTTTAAGCGCTTAAGCAAAAAAAAAAAAATTTACCATCCATTTTTTTATCATTTGTTTATTTATTATTAATTATTCCATTAAAAATTAACACAAAAAAAAAATTAAAATTGACAAAATTTTGCGCAGTCAAAGTAGGGGTCCAAAAAAAATATGGTGTTCTGGCGTGCAAGATTCCAGCCCTCCTGGTGACCTGGAAAATAAAAGCCAAACGGATTCCTAATGACTAAATACGCCGCTATCGAATGAGCTTTGGACAAGTTATAAAAGCTTTTTCATAATGCAGCGGCTACTTCCGATTTTTTTAAATACTAAATGAAAAATTATAGTTTCGAGCTAGAATTAAAGAGCATCCTGCCCAAATTTGAAGTAAATCGTTCCATTACAACTCGAGATATCCTTATTATCAGCTCAAAAAAAGTAGTTTTGAGAAAACTCGTCTTTTGTTGAGTTCAAGCGGTCAGATCGGAACCGATGCCAAATCCCAAAAAAAGGCTAGAACTCACGAAATAATAGGAATTTTTAAAAATCCTCTTAATGACATATTTTTAAATGGCTAAAATTTGAAAATATGCAAAACAAAATATATCAATTTTTTCAAAATTCTTTACTAGAATACCCCCTTAAGTAGCTTCGTGAGTTTTTTATTGCTTCTTCTTGTTTCCAAAAACTCTTTCTTTCTTTTCTATTCGGTATTCTTCTTGCTGGACAGTTGTGAAGGGAAAGTGAGAAATTTTGAGTGCTGCTCAAGAAATATAAAATAGAATATTTATTAATTTGTGTAACTACTATCCTGCATGCTGCTTAATTTATTTACTGTCTAATGCTAAAAATAAAGTAAAAATAATTTTCCAAAATTTTTATTATTATTTATTCGAATTATCGGGTTTTTTTATACTTTCTCACACATCCAGCGCACTTGCTTTGCTCATAGTTAGCATACAGCGCTAGGCCACAGCAATGATTACTTGAAAATATGGGCAAATTGCATGCAACCCAAACCGCCAAGCTTGCCACATTATGCACGCCGGCAGCAACGCTGCCGCAAGCGCCAAAGCCGCCATCAACACCAGCCGAACATAATTACTTTTATTATTACTTAGCTCGTTGAAGGACTTTTGTTGTTTGGAGCACCCGAAAGTGAGTAGCAAAGTTGTCAAATATATTTCAGCAGCGCACCTGCCATGCAATACACACACACGCGCACACATGCTCACACTCATAAGCGATAATCTGTGTCAGAAAGCATTAATCAAACTTATTAAGGGCAGAGAAAAAAATAATTGTTAGATGTAAGCTGCCTGTTGGTGAGTTTTAAGTGGCTGTGTGCAGGATACACACATGTGTGTGTGTATGTGTGTATGTATGAATCCATGTACAAGTGGTGTGCGGGGATGAGAGTGCGCAACCACATACCGCGCCGTCAGACCGCATAATGTTTGCAGTATTGTTGCAAATAGTCGACTTTACTGTTGCCGACCGCTTGTGGGTTGTGGTTTTGTAGCTCAGAAATTAGAGGAGCTTGGAATTTGTGTTTTTTTGTTTGCGGATTCAGCAAAATGTTCACCATGCACGCAACTCGTTGGCACTTACACACATCCACTCAATTAAAAGCCGCGCATTTTTAGCCAGCTACCTCACACACACAATTAAAAGCTACTTATGTAGTCATATGTATGTATGCATGTAGGTGTGTACTCACTACCTGTTGATGCGCGACGCGCACTTTGCTGCCGCGCGACAATGAAAAAAGCTGCCAAATCTTATCTGCGCAAAACCCCGCAAAAGCTCCGCTATTACGCGACGTAATCCCTTTGACAAATGAAATTTTTAATAGTCACAAACCCAGTATGGCTCTACACTTACATAGAAACACCTTCGTAGCTATGTATGTATGTATTTGTGTGTCATACAAAAGCATATGCCAAGTTGGGTATTAGCGAAAATAAAATACAGACACATATGCATATTTTATATTTGAACTTTTATGCAGTTGTTTGTTGGCGAAAGGGAGTAGCAAAGCAGTTGACATTAAATTTGCGGATTTCGTTATTCTCCTGCCTCATACTCTTGCATGCACAACCGTATGAAGTAAGTGAGACCGGCGTAGGCGTCTGCCAACAAATATGTGGACAAATGTACGGAAAGAAAAGCAGACAAGCAGACATTCAGTCATATTTCCTATGCAAATCCTTTGACACGCGTAATCCCTTTTTCACACCGATTTTGAACTTTTAGTCTCTCCTCTGCTTTTCCGTTCTTCTTCCTTATTGTTACTTTTTATTTATGTTTTTTTCACATGCATTTTCTAGTGCTGTAAAAAAAGAACATAACAACAGGTGAACAAAATTGGTTTATTTGGATGTGCCCTCATCCACTAGACGTTTAGTTCAACGATCCGTTTCAATATAATTTTCAACCCCCGAAATAGTGACATTATTTGATATATTTTATATTTTGATCTTCAATTCACCAAAAACAAAAAAATGATATCAATAATTAAACAAGTTTTAGAAAAACAAAATTTTTTTCTCAACAAATTTATTCTTTTTTTTTTTTTTTTGCCACATTTTTAAGGGGGCAAACAAATATATATACCTTAAAGAAATTAACAAAAAAATTTTAGAATGTCGAGTTTTTTTCCTCAACAATTTCGTTTTGGATATTTTAAGGAGACAGACAAATATATAAACTTAAAAAAAAAAAAGTTTTTAAATTTTAGAGTATCAAACTTTTTTCTCACCAATTTTTTTTTTCATCTTTTTTCTTAATCAAGCTCATAAATATGATGAGTAGGGCAAGGTGAAATAGCGCAGCAAAGAAAAATCTAGCGGCTACGTTGCATGTCGACCGACTGGATGCAATAGTTCTCTGAAAGTACTCGATGCGATACCAGCTAGTGGTTGCAGAGGAAGAGGAAGGCTTCACTTGGTGTGCCCAAGAGAAACGAACGACTGGCGTTCTTCGTTAAACTCGGCCAAAATCGCGTAAACGGTTATCGCGCCGAAATCCAATTTATTTGTGGCGGCGGTACGTAAAGAGCGCGATACATTCTGCTCCATTGTTCCTGCATGCCGAATTGGTGGGTAGTACAGTCAGAGAGCAGCAGTGAGAGTCGAGTGGCGAATCTTTTTGGCTGTTTGTTGTGATTGCAGCTTTCCCATGCGTAGGTAGGTGTATGTTTTTTAATGCACAGAGGCGTGTACGTAATTCGGTTGCAACAAGGGAATGGTCCGAGTCGAAGTTGGGCCCTCCGATCGTACGTACATCTAAAACACTAGAAGCGTATCGTCCATCTATCACAACAGGTTCGATCTGCTTTCACGTTTTTCGGTCAGGAAACACCGACTTAGCTTGGTGTATCTTCTTATGCTGGAGTCTGGTGCTGCAGACCACCACGTTTCGGGCCCCGGCGAAGTCGATCAGCCTCTGTCCGTTATCGGATTTTTCGATGTGCAGGTTGAATTTTCTGAATGTGGGACCACAAATTCCTTCTTTGCCCACCCTGGCGTTGAAATCGGTAAGCACAATTTTAATGTCGTGGTGGTTGCATCGCCCTTCTCTTCCATGGAAGCGTGGGCACAAATTAGCGAGATGTAGAAAAGCTAGCTTTGATGCGGCCGGACGTCCACTGGCAGTACTTGGTAACGAAGTCTCTCTCCCGCTATAAATCCAACACCGAATTTGCGCTCCTTTACATTGCAGCTATAGTAGACGTCGCAAGTTCCTATGCTCTTCTTGCCTTGCCCGTCTATCGCATCTCTTGAATGGCAGTGATGTCAGCCTTTACTCTCACGTGGACATCAACCAGCCGGGCAGAGGCACCTTACCCTTTAAGGGACCGGACATTCCAAGTACTTGCTCTCAAATTATAGTTCTTAGTTTGTTTGCAGGGGTCGTCATTAGTGTAATAAGTTCTTATCTGAGGCTTTGTTGTCGTTTTCATTGGCGATGGTCCCAAATGCAGCGTCCAACCAGATATTCTGGAATGATTCTCCTTCTCACTTAGGCTCACTCTTGAACGAGTGTTCGGAAGCTAGCCAGAGGATATTTGGGCTAATTCCGGAAGTTGTGCGCTGCTTGGACCGTGTAATAAATAAAAGCCGATTTTCTATTTGATAACCAATGCCGGATAACCAGCAGGATGTATTGTCAAATATTTATTGATTGATCATTAAGATATGGTCGAGCTTTTATACTTATTTTACTTATTTCTACATATTCTATAACACATGTTTACTTAACGTTTATTTAACAAATTTTAGCAACAAAGAGAAATGCAATTTGAACCCACTGAGTGTGCGGACAAACAATTTAGGCACATGCCGAAAAATGCTTGTGTCACTCATGCAATGAACCTTTGAAATATGAAGCATGCATTAATTAAATTAAAAACAACTGAGTATGCTACGTTAGGCATGTTCAACTTATAATCATACTACACCTCCCTTCTTTATAAGAATGCTCATACAACAGTATTGTATGAACATTCGTTTATAAAAATGATTAATATTATGTAAGAATTTAAGTTTAAGTGTTTTTATGAAAGACTTATAGTTATATTAAAATTAACATTATATTATTTATTTATTGAGGACCGCGCGGTACTATGTGTATATATAATTATTGTTGGTATATCTTAAGTCTATTTTTGTGAACTTTTTGTTCTTTTAGGGATTTCTTATCAACTATTATTACATTATGAATATTATTATCTATTGTTTTAATTTTATAAGGCCCACCATATTGTGGTTCTAGTTTAGGGGCCGCTTCAGTTCTAAGTAAAACTAGGTATCCTATACTAAAGTTGTAATCTAATATATTCCTATCATAATTAGGTTTTTGCTTAAGTTTAGATTGTTCTAACATAAGTTTAGCTCTCCTATGTGCTATTTCTAATTTAAATTTAACTTTCTTAGCGAAATTGTCTATATTATAGAGTAGTGTTATTTTGTCTATATCTTTGAATTGACGAAATTCGTTGGGTATTTTTCCGAAAACTAATTCGTATGGACAATAATTGTGTACTGCCGAAGGTGTTGTGTTGAAACAGTATGTGAAATATTGTAACCATTCATCCCAATCGTCTTTGTCAATTGATACGTAGGATCTTACGTATGAATTGAACACTTTATGGACACGCTCGACAACGCCTATTGACTGATGTCTGTATGCGGTTGAGGTTAATTTGTCAATTCTTAGCAATTCGCATAGTTCCGTTAGGATTGAATTTTTATATTTAGGACCCATGTCTGAAATGAACGTCTTCATTGGACCGTAGGTAAGAATAAAATGTTCAAAGATTGCTTTTGCAACCGTTTTTGCGTTTTTTGTTTTGTTTTGGTATTGTGACCAAATACTTTGTCAAGTCGCATATTATCGTGACTGCATAAATATTTCCATTTATTGAGGTAGGTAAGGGACCAATTGTGTCAACAAAAACTGAGTCAAATGCACTTAACGGCGTTGGTGTTAGAGTCTTTGGACTGTTTTGGTGCTTTGTTATTTTTGTTTTCTGGCATTTGTCACAAGTCTTTACGTATTTAGTAATATCTTTTGCCATACCGTTCCAAAAGTAATGTCTTTTTAATTTCATGAGCGTTCTTACGATTCCGCAGTGCCCTCCAAGAATTGGATCTTCGAGATATTGTCTTAGAATATCATTTACAGCTTTAGTGTTTTTAATGTGTTTCACCTTGTTTAGTAGCGCTATTTTTACTTTATTTAAGGGGTTACATCGGTTTCGTTGGTTCAAAAAATCGATTTATTTTTTTTGGCTTATTCATTTCTACAACATCTCAGGAATATTATCCTAAATTTTCAAGTCGATCCGAAGAATAAATTCGGAGATACAGCCTTTGGAAGGTGTGCGCTCCAAGCCATTTTTATTGTTACTCAAAACTTTAAACGCGTTTTTCTCGGAACTGTGTTTTCAAAGTCGGTTGTCAAATGTTCTCGAAAACTACTCAACCGATCTTGACGAAAATTTACACAGGTGTTCGAAATACAATTTACTCATGCTTGAACGAAGGATTTTGTTTTTTTTTTCAATTACAATTATTTAAAAAACCAAAATGCCAAGCAAATTTGACCGAAATTTTAATTTCTTTGGAAAAATGTCTGCCAAAACTCCAATTTTTACTTTTTTTTCCTTCCTTCGTTCAAGCAAGAGTTTATGGTCTTAATTAAAGCACTTATTTTTGTTTTTTCATTTTTGATGAGTCTGTCAGGAGTTTTGCTGACAACGCGGATGCACCTTTTTTTCGAGGCGTCACCGGAAATGACGTCACAATGGAGGAGTTTTAATTTTTTTGTGTGAAAATTTCAGAAATTATTCTTTAAGTATCTATGTATCTATAAGATAGAAAAAAGTTTGAATTAAATAAATAATTTTTTACATAGAAAAAAAAATATTGAAAATAGGCCTTTTTTTACCAGACGAAACCCATGTAACCCCTTAATATTTCATTGCCCTTATTTTTAAAATCATTTACCGAGACAAATTAACAAATAAGTCATTAATTTGTATATATGCTTTCATAGATTTTCCCCGTTTGATGTAGCATCTCGTGGGAGTGATCTTTAATTTAAAAAATTTGCTGACGTCAGTGTTGTTTATAGGAACATATATACTGGGCTTATCATTTTATGATTGTTATGCTGCTGTATATTTGGACTAGCGTTTTACTAGACATTGATCTTGTCACTATTTTATATATTTTGTTATAGTTCTCATTTATTTGTTTTATATCTGTTATTGTTATGCGTGACAGAGCATCCGCAATGTGATTGTCTTTTCCTCTAAGATACTCAACTATAAAATCGTACTCTTCTAAGTCTAGTCTCATTCGTGTTAATTTAGAACTTGGATTTTTCATAGCAAATAGGCAAGCCAGTGGTCTATGATCAGACCTTATGAGAAATTTTAGATATAGGGTCTGAAATATGTTATTGCCCAATGTATGGCGGCTAATTCTTGTTCTATAGTCGATTTGTTGCTTTCTCCTTTTGTGAAACTTCTGGAGGCATACTATATGCTATTGGTAAATGTTTTCCTTCATACTCCTCAGTTAGTACTGCGCCGCAGGCGTTTCTGCTTGCGTCTGTTGTTAAGCAGCTCATGCAATGAACCTTTGAAATATGAAGCATGCATTAATTAAATTAAAAACAACTGAGTCTACTAGATTAGGCATGTTCAACTTATAATCATACTACAACCGTATGCAGAAGTATCGTTCTGGCCATTCCCGGATGAAAAGCAATCAGGAACATTTCCCACTTGCGTGGACTTCTACACATGGAACCATCCTGCAGTCCATTTCAAAAATTGGAGTGCACTTTTTCTATTATATTTTCCAACAGTTTATCACCATATCTCGGAAAATATGTACTTAAAAATATATTTACGCTTCTACGTTAAATTCTTTAAATAACCTTAAATTCTGTTTATTCTGCTTTAAACTTAAGGTTTTTTTACCTAATTTATTTTTTCCATATTTAAGTAAATTTGTCACATGAATTCAGAGGTCGCAGCAACCGATTTACTGAAATGTATTAAATTACCAACGACCTTGAATTTCAATGCTTTCATATTTATCAAATTAAGGGCCAACATAAGAGCTGCATACATTCACACCCTTATTCATGTGCTTCCCGTATGTTACATGCAAGTATATAAGTATGTAAACATACATACCAATAAGCACATTATGCATAATTCCTAGAAGGAATACTCTCGCACGCTATGTAGAAGCCACTGTAATGCCACGACTTGTTAGCGAATTTGTTGACAGGCAGCCATAATAATATTGATAAGCGAACAAATTCGATAATCTAAATCAGAAGTTCGACAAATCAAATCAAACTCACTGTGAGGCCAGCAAATCTTCTGTTTATACTCGTATGCATAAGAAAGCATCCCTGTAGGGAAATTCACTAGCGCCCAACTGAGGGGATTCCACTTTTAGTGTATTTGGAATAAGTAATAGTTTGCCTTTTTTCTTTTTTTCGTATAAGCGACTACGTTTACACGGAGATATTCCAGGAAAGGACACTTATATCACTCTGCCATTCTTTTTCATTAGTTTGGTGCCAGTACTACGATAAACTGACAATCCTATCTGCATTCCGTTTCCGATAGTTTGAAACAAATTGTAAGACCTCCGTAGCTCTAAATAGCTATTGTTGATGCTACTACCGACTGCCGTAGTAATCAGAAATGAAGGGCTTTGCGTGGTATTCGGGTGGAATTGCTTCGTTTCTTGCGACAACTGGAGGAGGCAGCGCTGTAGCTATCAGTTGGGAATTTTCTGAGAATTTTGAAATATTTCTGCATAAATTCATCATACAGTTATACCTAACTCTATCAAGTATTTAACTCTTAGGCTGAAAACTCCGGGACCAAACAAAGAGCACTCGTTATTTTTGCTCAAGAGTAGCTTCATCAAAGTAATTTCCATCAAGAACAGCGCCATTACTCCAGCGTCGCTGGACCATTTCAATACCACTTTTGTAGAAGGATTTATCCTTTGGCTCTTCAAAATAGGCCTCAGTTTCAGCGATTACCTATTCATTCTAGCAAAATTTCTTATAGGCGAGCATTTTTGTTAGGTTTGCGAACAGCTAGTAGTTGCTGGGAGCCAAATCTGGCGAATACTGTGGATGTGGGAGCAGTGCAAAGTTCCATTCCTAAAGTTTTGCCATTACTCAGAATCATCATCATATTCGTGTTTTGCCCACCAGTGAGCAAACGCAGCACCCACTTTGAACAGAGCTTTCTCAATATATAATAAAACCAACGTTCTTTTGATATCTTGACGATGCCAGTTAACTCACGCAACTTCACTTTTCGATCATTCGAAACGATCTTTTGGATTTTTTTTTTATGTTGTCTGGTGTTACGGCCTCATGTGGACGTCCACTGTTTGAAGTCCGCAAACCATCGATTAATTGTTGTTTCTGATAGAGCGGAGTTCCCATAACACTTTTCAAGACATTGCTTCGCTTGAACGATATATTTTTCCATCAAGAAGCTGTGTTAAATTAAAACACGAAATTTTTTTGGATCCATTGTTTTGAAAATAGCAAAAGTAGCCTCATCTTAGCACAATAACTCACGAACTAATTAATAGAATATCACGAAACAGCTGCCTTTTTAAGGTTAGTACTAACTGAAAAGAGCGTGAGTGAGTGCAACAAAACTAGTGCCATTTCAGTGTTAGGCCCGAAACTTTTCAGTCCATGTGCTCTTAGATTAGTTTAAAGACTTTGCAGAATGAAGAAGAACGCTTATGAAATTGCATATGAAACTCTATTTTCTTTGCAGTATATTCCCTTTTAAATCTAAGTCACTTCTGAAAGTGTATTTCTACCATCAAAAAAAGTTTTTCTTGGTCATGATTCAATGATAAACGGTTTGCTCAGTAAGCAGCTTTCCCGTTCTCTCTTAACAAATCGGCTCCCTTAGCAAGACACTGGGTTGCTAGCTCTAGAAATTTTTAGTACAAGTGGAGGAAAAGTAAAATTTGTAGAAAAAACATTTTATTTTCAATATGGTTTACTTACGAACAACAACTCGATAAAGACTTTTCATCGGTATTTTCGGGACTATGGTAGTATGATATGGAATACATACCGCTTAAGTCAGGACATGATTGAGTAATTGAGGCAATCTGAGATCGATGAGTAGATAATTTACAAAGCTTTATTTCTTATGATGTGGTGATTTAGACGGATTTCATGTTTTGCAAACAGCTAGCATTTCCCAAAGGGTTGCAGGGAGAATAATTGGATAATCTCGACACGATCGATAACATTTTAGACCTCATTATAAAAAAGTTGGGATTGACGGAACTTGTTTCAAATGAGTTTACCTTCTCATGGATGGATGAAGTGTCCAGAATTATTATTAAAATTATTTTTTTATTTTCAACAAAAAAGTTTCAAGTTGGCGAAACTTCGCAACTTCGCGATCGGTTTTAAATATAAAAATTAATTCACAAAATAAAATCTTGGATTAAGTGAAATAATTTCTTGTTTTAATATTAGACTTGCCAATTTCCGCTGACAACTTCTATTTGTACAATTCTTTACTTTCAAATATTTATTAAAATTTATTTTTTAAACCGTTCTCAGTTTCTTTCCCTTTAAGTAAGAAAATACTTTTGCTACCATTTTTACCAAAAAAGATTTAATATTTTCCAGTTTCTTGACCAACCTACAACCTTTTGTCAGGGAGTGTCAAAAATCGAATGTCACAAGTGAGCAAACCTTTAATAATTGAATCATGTCTTTTGGCCTTCAAAATAAGTAGCAATAACCAGTTGTGAAATCTAATCTAATCAATAGTCGTTGTCAGCAGTTTTTTTCCCTCGAACCATATTTATAATTTCTGAACATGAGTAGTAATTTGGACCATAGGGAGAGTAGTTAATTGTTTGGAGGCCACACTTGTGTATGACAGCCATTATGAAACATACCGTGATCCAATTGGCCCCATTTGTCAATACCAAGTTGAGTGACTTTAACTTATCAAGCGTATGAAAGACATAGTTTTACGAGAATTTGCTAAAACAAGTCGTTGGTACTATGAAACTCTACGAGGGGTGCCTTTTATATGTCGGGATTAGAGAACAAAAACAAATTTTAATCATCGAAAATCACTTTATTGTTTTATATTCTCCAAGAAGATCTATACACTTTTGCATGCGTTTGAACCAATTGTCGAAGCACTTTTTCCACTCTGAATGAGGTACCTCCAAAACATGCATTCTGAATGCCGTAACCGCTTCTTTGTTTGAGCCGATGTGTGAGAGCTCGCATTGTCCTGGTAAAGAGTGATCCGTCTTTGGCGACTGGTTTTCCTAATTTCTTGGAAGACAACTGGCAAACAAATGGTTGTGTACCACTCAGAATTTACTGTTCTGCGTTGTTCTAGAGGTACGGTTGCGACATGTCCAGTTTTTCCGAAAAAACAGGCGACCATTTGCTTGGAATTGCTTCGAGCGCGAACAACTTTTGTTGGATTTGGCTCATCTTGAAACACCCATACAGTCGACTGCTGTTTACTTTCGGACTCATACGCGTAAATCCATGATTCATCACATGTCGCGATATCATAGACGTGTTTGGAAGCCCCGCAATCGTATTTTTTGAGCATTTCCTTCGACCAATCGACACGGGCCTTTTTTTGAGCGATTGACAAATTGTGTGGGATCCAACGCGAACAAATTTTTTTGATAGTCAAATGCTTATGTAATATTGAATGCATGCTGGTCCCACTAATGCTTTAGATTGTCTCAATCTCACGATAGGTCACATGACGATCTTGCAATATCAGTTCGCGCACAGCATCAATGGTTTTCGGAACAACAACTGATTTTGGACGACCTTCACGAAATTCGTCTTAGAGTGAACTACGAGCACGATTGAATTCACCATACCCTCGATAAACACTGGTCCTTGATGGAGTTTCATCGCCAAAAAATGAATTAAGTTCATCCATGCAATGTTGCTGAGTTAATCCACGTCGAAAGTTGTAAAAAATAATCGCACGAAAATGTTCACGATTTAATTCCATTTTTGGACCGAGATGAATCTTTTAAGTTACTGTAAACAACACAAATAGCGCTGGTATTTCAAAACGTTCTGAGTACGTAAGAGCCAAAAAATGTTAAACTTTGCGATACAGCTGTCAGTTGCCAGATTGCAATACCAGTGTTGCCAAATCCCGAAATATAAAAGGCACCCCTCGTACTATTCACTTATCATCTAGTTTGTATTGGAGTTTTTGGTTATTTGCTAAGTTTCCTACAGGGTATTCAAATAAGCATATGGCCCCATCTAAATGTCAAGGCAATATGTCGGTAAGCACTAATGAATATACCTTTGTATAGTAAAGGGTGGTTAAGTTTCAAGGGTCGGTGTTGATTTTGAATAAAATACGTTTTTGTTAAGAAGTTATTGTCATTTCTCTTTATTATAATAATATTAGTATAGCTCAACTACGTATGGAACAAAATATCGGCCAAAGGGCAGCACACCTCCATCCGATGGTCCAAATTTTCGATGACGCTGAGGCATAATTGAGGTTCTTTGCCGTCAATGGGCCGAATTATCTCATATTTTAGCTCTTGAATTGTTGCTGGCTTATCGATGTACACCTTTTCTTTCAAAAAAGCCCAAAGAAAGAAGTCCTGCGGTGTCGTTGACGTTTAGGTGTGGTTCAAATTCAACATCGGCCCTTGAAATTCAACCACCCTTTATATAAATGCTTTTGTGTATATAAAAAAATAAAATTGTGTGTTTGCATTTCGGTAACTTTGCTCACTGCCGTCTTCTGCTGTCTTCTGCTATTCCTGCTTCCTGCTTCTATTTTTTTGAATTTTACTTTTATTTTTTATAACTTACTATTTTTACTTTTCATTTTTGTACATCAATTTGAACATCTGCTTTTTCGTCTCTTTTGGCTAAAATTTAAATAATTGATTGACATTTTTTGTTGTAATTCCGTTTTACTCATAGGCTGTATGACTTTCATGGGCCATGCATTGTTGTTACTATATTAAGTAAGATTGTTTTTTCACTTTTAGTCTCTTTTACTTTTGTCTTTCGTGATGCTTCTGGTATCAAAATTTCACTTAATAATCCCGTTATATATTTATAGATATATAAATTGACAGAATTGTTGAGACATTACGATTGTTTTACGCACGTGCCGCTTATTGGAATGTGTATCGGAAGAACGTGGCTGAAATGTGTTGGCTTAAAGTGAAATATTTACACGCATACAAACTTTCATTAGACCTGCAAGCAAATTGTAGATCCCCCACTGTTTTCGAATTCCCTTGTTTCATCGAATTTATAAATGTATAGAGAGCTTAAAATTTAATTACCTCCAGCCCTGCATTGCACATATCGACGTTGTAATTCGGGGCTCCTCACTTTGATTGAGACTTCATAAGCGAATTTTAATTACCGCAAACAAGTATAACAACTTCCAGCTAATTAATGAAAACCACAAAATTTATTTACATTCAATTCACAAGCACAATGGAGAAGAGGTTCAAAAATAATCTTCTTTCACATTTAAATAAATCGATGAAGCCAATAACAACTAAGCACTACAAAAATTACGAGCACTACTTGTGGCTGAGTGCCATTTTTAGGTGAAACAAATCGGCAGTAGAAGTAAGCATACCCCACTATTTAATACTCAACCGCTCATTAGTGTTAAATTTTTCTGTAAACTAACAGCGCTCATATACAGAGGTGGACGAGTACTTGGCAGGGGTATTTTTACTTATAAGTAGGGCCTGGGGTATTTTTGCTTTGATTACACAGAAATGATATTTTACGAAAGCAAAATTTAAAATATTATGTGGTTTTAGTCAATGGGTGGAGATGATAACACCACAACGGCATAAAAACCTTTGAGTTTCATTACGATATTGATTTTTTAGCGATATGCGCATTAAATCAGGAGGAAATGTGAAAATTTGCTTATGAAATTTATTGCCAGTGGGCAAATGAGTGATTGACAAAGCGAGGAGAAGTGGCAAAAGCATAATGGGTTGCACGCGCGTGACGATTATTTTCTAGATAAGTGAAGCTAAATACCTCGATATACCTATAAAATATGCATACTTTGTATGCAAACGTGAATGGTCGTGTTTTTGATTGCTCCGCTATCGAAGTTTTAAATAAGTTTTAAATATGATCCTAAACCATCATAAATACGAAATTGTGTAATTTTCTTGGCGAGACAGTGACTCTATTTTATTAAATTTATTCTTCTTGGATATTGCATAATATACCGATCTAAAAATACCGTGTCTATGTGCCAACAAAGTTGAGCGCACACAAGAGAAAGTGCAGTGCGACAAGTGCAATGACCTTTTCCATTTAAATTGTGTCAACCTACAACCTGTTGACCTTGAATTCTTGCTTAAAACGGGTAAGCAATTCATCTGCGATAAGTGTGCCGCTGTTCGTCGACAATCCCTTCGAGCACCATCAACTCCCATCAACCTGGATGACGAAATTGCCACTGCTGATAATGTTCCTGTGAATCCAGCTAATTTAAGTGTACAGGTATCACCACATCAACAACTGCCGAAATCAACATCAGCTGATGACGTAAACAAATTAGATATCAGTCTGAATACAATTATCAGAGAAATTGCTGCACTGAGATCAGAAAATCCTCGTGCGATGGCTGCAATTAGCTCTCTCAAAGTGGATAAGCAGTTGCTGATCTCGCAAATAAGTGATTTGTGTGCAGAAGTAAAGGAGTTACGAAAACATCAAACGGTTGATGTCTCCTCTGCTCTGGTACAGCTAACCGCTGAGGTGAAAGACCTTAATGCTTGTATTCTTGCATGTGAGTGTCATGCAAGGAACACAAAAAATGCGAAAAGCAAATCGAAGAGACAGGAACAACTACCAGTAACTGCTGCTACGTCGCCTGTAAACGTGTCTATTGTTGCTGCTCCGCATGGTGAGACTAATTCGTTTTCCTCTGCTTCGCACTCTCATGCTGCTGCTGGTGATGCGCCGCTCTCTTATAGCGCTGCTGTTACTAATACAGCTAAAGTGAAGCTAACGCCAATTGCTGCTGCTGCTGCTACTACGTCCGTTCTCCCATCAACATCAACTTGCAGAAAAGCGTCGGCATTGCCGACTTCTCTTGCATCTACATCAAATCGTACACGTGAATGGAAAACCGTAACTAGAGCTAATAGGAAAAAGGTTAAACAACCTTTAGTTATTGGTTCAAACCAAAATAGTGAATTAAGTGTAGTTCCTAACTTGAAGTGGCTGCACATATCGTCCTTCTCAAACACTGTGACATCTGCCGATATTGTTGACTATGTTGCGAAACATGCAGAAATTGACCGCAAATTTCTTTCCTGCTATATGCTTATCAAAAAGGATACCCTCGTAAAGGATTTCAAGAAAATCAACTTTAAGCTAGGCGTATCTGAATTTTCCTATGATAAGCTTTTAAATGCGGATATATGGCCTACGAACGTAAAAATTCAGCCATTCACTTTTTTTCAAAAAGACGTCACTCCACCTCTAATTCCGTAACTTCTGCAGCTAACTCCATCGCTAGTAATAAGTTATTAAAATTGTATTTTCAAAATATATCTGGACTTCGGACTAAATGTTCCACGGTACATATGAAAAGTTCTTTCTTAGACTTTGATATTTTTGTATTCGTTGAATCTTGGCTGAATGAAAATTTCTTCGACTGTGAAATTTTTGACTTCAATTTGTACGATGTTTTCCGTAAAGATCGTGACCCTGTCAAATCTGGTTGTTCCAGAGGAGGTGGTGTTCTCATTGCTGTTCGGCGAAAATTTCGGGCATCATTGGTTACACTTACCAATTCTGACACACTCATCGATCAGCTTTGTGTACGTGTTTATGGCTCAGCTGGATCAGTTTATGTGTGTGCATCCTACATTCCGCCGAATAGTCCGGATCATTTATACTTTGCACATGCTGACAATGTTGTGTCATTAGCATCAAGCATAGCTCGTGACAGTCATCTTTGTGTCCTTGGTGATTTTAATTTATGTTGCCTGAATTGGTCCCCACTTAGAAACTCGGCTGCTTTTATGGCTTCTAATGTAAATTCTTCAGCCGAAATTCATGTCATTGATAGCTTTTTAAGCATTGACTTATCACAAATCAATGGTTTTTATAATAGCCTTAATAGAATCCTAGATCTAGTGTTCATTTCAAATAACATCAACTACACATTGTCGGAAGGCATTGCTCCCATATCTTTAACTGATAAACATCATGTTCCTCTTTTTCTTGAGTTGGAATTTTATGAGTTTTCTGAGGTATCCGATGAGCCTAACATCAAATTTAACTACAACTTATGCGACTTCTCAATTTTTAACGAAATTTTATTAAGTATTGACTGGGACAATGCCTTCCACGACAATGATGTTACCTCTTGTTTTCATTTTTTTAAGACTAAGGTTTCTGAGCTGTGTTTGAAGCACATTCCTATTTATCATAAGAAAGTATATAAGACACCTTGGCATACCAAACGGCTTAGGCACCTAAAGAATCTAAAAAACAAATTCTCTAAACTGTATAAAAGGTCTGGAGACCCAATGCACTTCTCAAAATTTCAATGCCATTTAAAAGAGTTTAACTGTTTGAACAAGTTCTTATATAGAAATTACATATTGAATTTCGAAAACAATATTATTTCGGATTCGAAGGCCTTTTGGCAATTCATCAAATCAAAAAAGTCTTGCTCAATGGTGCCAAACAATGTTTTTTATAATGGTAAATATGCAAATTCTGCCATAGAATCTGCCAATTTATTTGCTGACTTTTTTTGCTCTAATTTTGAACCCGACCTAGACTCCGATTCTAGTTTGCCCTCTAATAGTTTTTCACCTCTCAATTTTGGGACTTTGTGCCTATCTGTTACTGATGTCGTCAAGGGTATTACGAAGCTTAAGTCTACAACGAAAACTGACTCAGATGGCCTTTCGGGCATTTTGCTGAAGAATTGCTTGTGTCTCGCTGAGCCTCTTACAATTATATTCAATAAATCGTTGTCTTCTGGTATCTTTGTTGACGACTGGAAATTTACTTCCATTACGCCTATATTTAAAAGCGGAAATAAAAACGATGTTAGCAATTACAGACCGATTTCGAAGCTTTCGTCTGTCTCAAAACTTTTTGAGATAACAGTAAATGATAAGTTATATTTTGCTGTCAAAGGCCTAATATCTACCAACCAACATGGTTTCGTTGCAAGTCGCTCCACTGTCACTAACCTGTCTATTTTCAATGATTACTGCATTTCAGCCTTCCAGAACAGATCTCAAGTTGATGCAATTTATACAGACTTCTCTAAAGCGTTTGACAAAGTATCGCACCGAATACTCTTGTCGAAGCTTGCATCATTGGGTATACACTCCACGTTTTTGTCTTGGATCAAATCATATTTGTCCAACAGACACTGCGTTGTAGCCGTCGATAATACGACATCCCGTGCATTTATTGCATCCTCCGGTGTCCCACAGGGAAGTATTCTAGGACCCCTCCTCTTTATACTCTTTATTGACGATATTGGTTCTTGCTTTTTGTTTGCAGAACACTTGTTGTATGTTGATGATCTTAAAATATTTGCGGTGATTAACAGTGTTAGGGACTCTGAAAAGTTGCAAACCGACTTGCACAATGTCCGGAACTGGTGCTATTTAAACCATTTGTCACTAAATATTAGTAAATGCTTTCACGTAAAATATGCTAAATCAAACAATACTTTGCATACTTCGTATAATATTGCTGGCTTCCCTTTGCAATCCGTTGAGGAAATTAAAGACTTAGGCGTTATTTTCGACTCTAAGCTGAATTTCACCAGCCATGTTAACCACGTCATAAGACGATCATATGCGATGCTAGCATTCGTTCGCCGAAATTCTTTTGCATTTGCCAACCCACACACTCTCAAAACATTGTATTGTGCTTTTGTTAGATCAAGATTAGAGTATGCCGCTATTATTTGGAGACCGTACCAAATAGGTCTGTCTAATCGGATTGAGAGAGTTCAGAAAGTCTTTCTTCGTTTTGCGCTCCGATCTTTAAACTTTTCTGAACCTATACCATCGTACCGCTCTCGATGTTTATTAATTGACTTAAAACCACTTGATAGCAGACGGTCTATTCTATCGTGCTCGTTTATTATTCGTATTATTTCTGGATCTATTGATTGTCCTTCCCTTTTAAGTAAAATTCAATTTAATATACCCAATATGAGGCTCCGACAGTACGAAACCTTTAAAATTGGCTTCTCGAGAACCAACTATGGGATGAATGCTCCGATTCCTAGGGCATGTTCAGATTTAAATATGTTTTTCAATTCTTCTGGTGCTGATTTTACATGGCCGTATGGCATCTTAGTCAATCATCTTAAATCGTTCTTTTCTTAGTAACTAATAAACTATTGTACATTAGCTTAATATAGTCTGTAAGAATGTATCCATTCAAAGACAATAAATAAATAAATAAATAAATAAATAAATAAAAATGAGACTTTCAGCTATTAGTCCATAGATGTCGCTAGGTGTATTTTTAAACCTTCGCAAAGGTATTGTTTTTTTCGTCTGCCATCTGTCAACAATATTCAGTTCATTCCTCGTTACGTTTCATACAACAATGCATTTTTGTCGCTTTTCAAAATGTTGAATTTCATGCCTTCAAACTACGATTTGCGGATATCGTTGATTTTCTGTTATCAATTGAAGAAAAACGCTTCTCAAGCTCATCAAATGCTTATAGAAGCTTATGGTGACCATGCCCTAAGTAGAGCGCAGTGTTTCAGGTGGTTTGAAAAATTCTGAAGTGGTGTTTGTAGCGTGGAGAACGAGGACCGTGGCCGGCCACCGAAAAAGTGCGAGGACGCCGAATTGCCAGCATTGTTGGATGAAGATGATGGTCCAATGCAAGAAATGATAGCAGAGCAGTTAGGAGTGACCCAAAAACCATTTCCAACGTTTGAAATACATGGGCATGATTTTAATGGGCGGAAGATGGGTGCCGCATGAACTGACGTGATGATAATGCGCCGCCACATTGAACAAGAGCGACCCGGGAATTGGTGGAGACGTACGATTGAGAACCGCTGGTGCATGCGGCTTACTCACATGACTTGGCGCCTTCCGGTTATCATTTGTTTGCATCGATGGGCCATTCACTTTCCGAGCACCACTTCAATTCTCACGAAGAAACCAAAAAATGGCTCGACGATTGGTTTGTGACCAAAGACGGCCAATTTTTTTGGCACGGCATCCACAAATTGCCTGAGAGATGGGGAAAATTTGTCGCTAGCGATGGCTTTTATTTTGAAGATAAAATTTGTAACCATTTTTTGTTAATAAACGTTTGAAACTTAAAAGAAGTCTCATTTCTTAGGTATCTACCATTTTATAGAGATGCTGTTAACATACATGGCTGTTATTCAAAAGTCTGCAGTCTTCTCATGAATTCTATTAGATGATAATGCAGTAAAAATACTGCAAATGTCTTCTTATAAAATTTTGAGTAGAAATATTGAAGGCAATGCTGGAAGTGCGTACAAAATATGCTTCAATGAAGACCGACATTTTAGAAATTGTGCATTACAACTGGAGGGAAGATACTTGAAGGTGGCAAAATAAATTTTATTAAATGAAAATTTTCAGTTTTTTTTTAATATTCAGGTAGCCTAACATAGAATACGGACTAAATTTAGGATACTAACTAAATCACAGTGTTTAATCCCCATTGAACTTGCCCCCTACCCGCCTCTCTATTGAAAAGCATTCCACTGCCCACTTCTGCCAATCAAACACGGGGAATTTTAGCTGTTGCAGTTGTGGCAGCTAAGTCATGAGAGCAAATGACGGAACAGCAGAAAAAACGGTTTGGCTTTGAAAGCATAGTTAATAACAACACAGATTTGTAGTTCAAAAGCAACAAGCATGTAGAATAACAAAGTATTGACGGTGGCAGCATTAAATATTCGATCACTTAAAAACAAAACACCAACCAATCAATCAAAATCTGTCGAAATTGCCACACAGTTGTCTCAGTTGATTTGGGCGCACGCAGTTACATACACACACATATAAATATAAATATATATATATATAATATATAAAGTATAAATACGTGATGGCACGCATTAATTTTGACAGTCGAAAATCGATACGCTGAGTTATTTATATGAAAATTTAAGCGGCTGTCGGATCGAAAATTATGGGTAACAAATTTCCGGCCAAGCAAAATCGCATTGATACCGATTATCAGCGTAATCTATAGCATGTGGGTGGAGCAGAGAGGAGGGGTTATTTGTGTCCGATGCACCATTGAAAAGGTAATAGTTTATAAATAAAAATAGTCATTGACACCATCCAAACTACGGTGACAATTTTACCAAAAAAACCTACTTACAAAAAAACATAGGCAGCCTGTTTGACAGTAACCAAATGCTGTTCACTAGACAGGACTCTTCACGATACCCCTGGCCCCAGCCCCACATGAGCACGTCTTCCGACGAGTGCATATCACCACCACTGCACTCACCGCCATAAACGCCTAGATAAACCTGAAGAAGGCTTTCGACACAGTCAGCCATTCCACGGTACTAGATTATATTTATCAGTCGACACTCCCGCCAGGGCTGAAGAGGTGGTCCGCAAATTACCTGAGCGGTCGTCACTCGAGATCAAACATCAAAGCAGAGGAAGATAAAGCAAGGTGTACCGCCCTTTCTCCCTTGCTCTTTAACTTCTTCATCTCAAAGCTCCCCCAAACACCAGCGGGAGTCCCCCTGGTCTCATACGCTGACGACTGTACGATAATGGTGTCGGGCAATGACGTCGATGGCCTGTGTTCCAAAGTGAACAGCTACCTCACCGACCTTTATTGCTTTTTCACTGCGAGGAATCTTCAACTTTCGCCCACTAAGTCCACGGCGACCCTCTTTACCACCTGGACAAAGCAGGTCAAGCTGCCCCTTAAGGTAAAAGTCAACGACACACCAATTCCGACGGTAAACAACCCCAAAATTTTGGGTGTAACCTTCGACATTTTGCTCTCCTTCTCAGCGCACACAACCGCGATTGCCACTAAATTCCAAAATCGCAAGAAGGTCCTCAAATCGCTTGCCGCCAGCACTTGGGGCAAAGACAAAGAACTGTTGCTATCGACATTTAAGGCAATTGGTCGGCCGGTTCTGAACTATGCTGCGCCTGTCTGGTTGCCTGGAACTAGTAACACGCAGTGGATAAAGCTACAGACATGCCAAAATACTGCCATTCGGCCAGCGACCGGTTGCCTCCTGATGCCCCCTGTTCAATACCTTCACAACGAGGCACAAATGCTCCCAGTAATGGAGCATGCCAAATATATGTCCGGCATGTGAAGGCACCCCGCACGACACTAACCATCTTTTCACATGCCCCATCAAACCCACTCATCTAACACCCCTCTCCCTCTGACCCAACCCGTCGAAACAGCATGTTTCCTGGGCCTACCTTTAGATAAGCTAGACGAAGACGACCGGTGATATGCCCTACACTGGTGGGGCTTCTATTACTGTTAACAAACAAACAGTAACCAAAAAGGAGGCTAATGCTTTGATTAATAAAAATTATAAGTCACCAAATACAGGCTCGTTGCTTCTATTTTTAAAAATACGAATATTTTGGAAATAGTGAAATAATGAGCAACGTAAATTTGTTTGGTGAATATTTGCAGTGATTCCGATGTCTCTATTTATGTGTGTGGATGTGTCTCCGTCCAGGTAATATAATGGAAGTATCATACTTATACGAGGTGTGTTCAAAAAGTATCGCGAATTTTCTGGTTTTTCAAAAATTATTTATTTATTCATTAATATCTATTTTGTCCCCTTTAAAGTAATCCCCATGAGATATTATGCACTTCTGCCAACGTTTTTTCCAATCTTCGAAGCACATCAAAAAATCATTTTTTTTTATCTTGTCCTCCTTCGATGCCGTCTTTATCTCGTCTATCGTAGCGTAGCGTCGTCCTTTAATGGGCCTCTTCAGTTTCGGCAACAAGAAAAAGTCGCAGGGGGCCAGATCTGAGGTATACGGTGGCTGTGGCATCATTAGTTGTTGTTGTTGTTTTTGGCAAAAAGTCAGGCACAAGCAACGATGTGTGAGCAGTGTAAGCAGGGGCGTTATCGTGATGCAAGAGTCAATTTTTGTTCTTCCACAAATCCGGGCGTTTATGGTGGATTGCTTCGCGCAAATTGCGCATAACTTGCAGGTAATATTCCTTATTGACCGGTTTACCCTCTGGTGAACAACGCCCCTACAATCGAAGAAAACGATAAGCACCATTACATTTGACCGAACTTGGCGCGCTTTTTTAGCTCTTGGTTCGTGCGGCAGCTTCCATTGAGATGGTTGAGCTTTGGTTTCCACGTCATAATCATAAACCCACGATACGTCACCAGTTATGACCCTCTGGAGCAAATTTGGGTCGTTAGCAATGTTAATGCGATGCTGCTTTTGGTCGAAATTGAGCAGTTTCGGTACGAATTTTGCAGCGACCCGTCTCATGCCCAAATCATTGAAAAAAAACCGAAATGGAATGGCACGAGCCAATCGATATGTTTAGATCCTCAGCAACTTCTCTAACGGTGATTCGACGATTGGCCAGTACTATTTTCTTAACTTTCGTCTCAAGAATTCAAAGTTCGTGATACTATTTGAACACACCTCGTATATACAGTTACTTACTTATACAACTATACCCTTTCTATGTGTTTGTGTATATGTGAGCGCGCGCTGATCAATATTCCGCTCAATCTGCGTAACAAATCCTGCAAAATCGATTGGTATTTTTGACATTAACGAGCAAAATTTGTAGGTATGAGAGGCAAGTGAAAGCTCATTGATTGACATGCTTTCATAATTCTCGCTTATTAAACTGAAAAGTCAACAGAATGAAGTGCATTGCAACTTTGTGTAACCAAAAATTAAGTGTTGTTTTGCTAAAGCAGTGTACTGGGTATTTGTGCCGCATAAGGACACACACATAAATAAAGGATGGTTAAGTTTCAAGGGCCGGTGTTGATTTTGAATGTAATAACATTTTTTAAAAAAATTATTGTCATTTCTCTTTATTATGATAATATTGGTATTGCTCAATTACGTATAGAACAAAATATCGGCACACAAATATCGGCTCGTCCAAATATTCGATGACGCTGAGGCATATTTGAGGTTCTATGCCGTTAATGTGCCGAATTATCTCATCCTTTAGCTCTTGAATTGTTGCTAGCTTATCGAGGTACACCTTTTCTTTCAAATAACTCCGAAGAAAAAAGTCCAAGGGTGTCGTTGACATTCAGCATCGACCCTTGAAATTTAACCACCCTTTATATGTATGTACACATATACGATATAATAATCATTTACTGTTTTTTTGATGGCGAAGCTAATGACGTGGACAGCGTAGGCTTTGCATAATTCCGCATCAATTTTTATTTGAATTTGTTTTTTTTTTCTTTACTGCTTTTATTTTGCTATGAGTGCAAGATATGTCATTAATCGTGGACTTAAGACAAACATGGGTTGTACTCTATTTGCTTTAAATAGAGTAAGTCCTTCCTTTTCAATCATGAATGTGCAGTCGTTGTCGTTAATGTATCTTCTTTTCTTTTTATTGCTGATGCCGTTGCCCCTCAGGGCAGCAATTTTGGGCCCTTTGTCTTTTATAATTTTTAGTAATTGCATATTTGAATGATTCAATTTCTCTCAGTTTTTTTATATGCAAACGACTTAAAACATGTTGAAACTGTATTAAGCCTGTCTGATTCATAGAATCTTCACTCAGACCTCAACAGCGTCATGGCAAGGTGTGATAGGAATATACTTCAACTAAATATTAAGGAATGCTCTCATGTGGCATTTTCTACGTCGAAGCATTTAATCTCTACCTCATATTTTATAAAGAACTCGCGTCTAAATACTCTTAATGAAATTACTGTGTTGGGAGTAATGATTGACACCACTTTTCCGTTTCTTAGTCAACGGAATTTTGTTATCTCAAAATCGTGTTCTAAACTTGCCTTCATTCGGCGTTTCGCTTTCGATTTCATACAGCTTAAAGCCACTATTTAGTTCACTCATACGTTCTACGAGCTGGAGTATGTCGTCATTATTTGGAAGCCATATCGTCAGTGCCACATCACTAGACCTGAACGCAGTCGAAAGAAATTTCTTCGTTTTGCACTGAGATCTTTAAACTTCACTGATTTGACTCCTTCATACAATGCAAAGGATGCGTTACTAAATTTAAACAGATTAAAAGTAGAGTGGCGAAACGTTCTCTCTTAATAACTCATAAATCAGCGGCTGTGGTTGATCGAGTCAAAAAAAGTAGGCATAGCAAATAAAAACAAAACATGATGCGGAGAGTTTAAATAGGAATAGGCATAAGATAAGAAAGCGATTGAGGAATCGGACAATTTTATTGCAAAAATTAAAAAAAAAAAATCTTAATGCTAGCTCGCCTACAGTTCAACGCGATGGGTTTTTTTTGTTTTTTGTTTTTTGGTGGGTGAGGTAGGGTTCCAAATAAAATGCCTTCACACTTACAGCGACCGTCGCCTACTGCATCCTGTGGTGTGGGCACTAAAACTATCCCTCCTCTCCTTCTGGGGAGACACCTTTCCCGGAACTGCTTTCTATATTACTTCGGGAGGGTCCAGAATGGCATCCATAAAGGACCAATTCTATTCACCCACGTCTGGATCCACTATATTTGTAGCCAGCTTTCATGCTGGAGGCTCGTCTTCTTGTGTCTCTATCTGTGCGGCTTCGCTTTGTTGCACTGTGTCGAGGTCAATCTTTTTTTCCGTAGTACGTTGTCGATGTACTTCTTTACCGCGTTCCAGCTGTTCTTGCGTTCGAGCATTTTGCTGATTATGTTGCTCGGTGCGATGTCGCCAATCTGCTCCCTCAGAGCATTTTTTTCTACCAAAAAAAAACCTGTGTTCAGCGTCATCACTCCGTGCTTCGCAGGTTATGCACTTTACCTCGGTTACCTTGCCCACACGGTACAGGTAACTCCGGAAGTATCCGTGGCCCGAGAAGAACTGAGTTAAGAAGTAGTTCACTTCCCTGAAGTACTTTTGGACCCTTTTCTCAATTGATGGAATAAGTTCAACGCGATAGGTGATACAGTCTATACTTATGAAATCGGAATTTTCTATTAAAAACGCCATGAGCGTAATTGGAACTTTTCAATTACTAAGCCGAAAAATATTTTTTTGAAAGTAAATAATAATGCAAGATACAGCTAGTAAATGTCTGTGGGAAACGAAATGCTGTCCTGTAAGTTTATGTGCCTTCTATGAAAACTGACGGCAATCAGTTTTTTGAGCCCTTAACAGAGCGACAAAATTCTTACCTTTTCTTTTGTGATATTCTGTGTGTTTTCAGAGACAATCATAGCTCTGTTAACAAAATTACAAAACTTTATGCTGCCTGCCAGTGAAGGCACAAAGCCCTACAATAGCAAGCGCTGACAATTATTTTCATAATTTTTATTTTGCTGAATCCAATTAAATGTAAAGTCTATCGGTGGGCCAGGAAATGGTTAATATACATTTCTTAGTTCTCCAAAAAGTCACAAAAGCTCAATAAAGGCCGGTAAATATAATTTCCAAAGTTTTTTTTTCTTAATGGTATTTGCTTTAGAATTTAGATATTTTTTTTTATCAATTTTTTTTTTACTTAAAAAATTCTATGGCAAATATAGGGTGGGCCATGTAAAATTTGCTTTTTGAATCGGCTATAAAAAAGAACTAGTCAATATTTTTTCTAACTTTTTTTTTTATTTTGAAGATTGAACATTGTCATTTATGAACGAAAAATAATATCGTTCAAATGACTGCCACACTGGCTTTACAGTAGGCCATTCGATCAACCCAATTTTTAAGCACATTTTCGATTGTTTGGGTTCCAATTTCATGAATGGCAACTTTGATTTCGTGTTTTAAAGCATCAATCGTCTCTTGATGGTTCGCATAGCATTTGTTCTTAACGGCTCCCCACAAAAAATAGTCCAACGGGCTTAAGTCACAGCTCCGAGGCGGATAATTGATATCGGAATTCAAATACGGTAGCCAAAAGTTCGAGTGTAACTTTGGCAGTGTGACAAGTTGCACCGTCCCGTTTAAACCAAATGTCGTCCATATCATCCTCTTCAATTTTTGGAAACAAAAACTCGTTGAGCATGTCACGGTGACGCTCGCCATTTACTGTAACCGCGGAAGAAAAAGAAGACTCGCCACTTTGGAAATAAGTTTTCAATATTTCCCAATTTGGTTCAAGCGTATAGCGCCCCATTTCGTAAATGTCAAACCTTTATGTAAATTATGAATACATTGACATGTCATTTGTGTTACCATTCTCAAAAAAATAGGTGGTTCAAAAAGCAAACGCTATATGGCCCATCCTGTACCATTCAAAAAACAAAACAACTTAGGAATTTATATTATATTTATATTTATATAATTATAAATTTATATTTATTTAACTCAGGAAATATATTTATATATTTTAACTTAAAAAAGTTGTTTTATTGTTTAATTGGATTTGAAGATCGAAATAAAGTGCGGTTAAGTTTTGAGGGCCGTTGTTGATTTTGAAAACAATACATTTTTTTAAGAACTTTGTTGTAATAACTGCAAATTGGGCTCTGCCTTTAAATAAAGTGACGATGCGCTCTATTCACTGGTCAACGATTGAATAATCTTTATTGTCACAAAGTCATGTATGATAGTTATATTTGTGAGCACGCATGTAATTCCCGAGAGATGGCGCCAGTGGTATCAAAATCACATTAAATACAGTATTGTTATAAAGTTGAATATTCATATATTACAACAAACTTTTGCCATTTCTCTTTATTATGATAATATTGGTATTGCTCAATTACGTATAGAGCAAAATATTGGCCAAATGGCCGCCGCGGCCTTGGCGGCACACCTCCATCCGATGGTCCAAAATTTCGATGACGCTGAGACATAATTCAGGTTCTATGCCGTTAATGTGCCGAATTATCTCATCCCTTAGCTCTTAAATTGTCGCTGGCTTATCGACGTACACCTTTTCTTTCAAATAACCCCAAAGAAAGAAGTCCAACGGTGTCAAATCACATGATCTTGGCGGCCAATTGACATCACCGCGACGAGAGATTATTCGGCCATAAAATTTTTCGCGCAAAAGAGCCATTGTTTCGTTAGCTATGGGACAAGTGGCACCGTTCTGTTGAAATCACATATCGTCCATAACCATATCTTCCAATTCGGGCCATAAAAGGTTCGTTATCATCTCACGATAGCGAACACTATTCACAGTAACTGCCTGACCGGCATCATTTTGGAAAAAATACAGGAATTTTATGCCGCCGGCCCGTAACGTAAATTGGTCAATCACTGTTGCTATTTCCTGCCACCACCTGCGACGCTTGAAATGGTCAAGAGGCTTTAGTTCTCGAGTCAATTGCACCGTGTAAGCGTGTAAATGCAAGTCTTTATGCATAATGTTCATCAACGACGCACGTGAGAGGTGCAATTGTTGGGCATGATGACGAGTTCAGGTGGACGGATCTTCAACCACACTATCGCAAACAGCAGCAATATTTTCTGCAGTACGAGCTGTACGAGCATGCACTGGTACATATATTCACATCTGCTGCAGACCCGGTTTGCTCAAACTTTTGCCCATTTTTACGATTGTACGCACATTTGGACGATTAAATTAAACAAAAAAATCACGAAGTGCGCGATATGCATTTTGATTTGAACGCCCGTTCTCATAATAAGCCTGAATAACTTTAACGTGTCGCTCGATTATGTATCTTTCCATGGTTCAAATTAAATTAGTCTGATATTGAAAAAATGTCAAATGAAATGCAGAAAAAAACTTGTCGTGAGGTACGGTCTTCATTAAGTATCGACCCTTCGGGAATTATTAAACTAACTTTTAAAAAATTTATATAATGACAAGTATCACATTTTAATTGGAAGAGGCTAGAAAAATATCAGGAAGAAAGAAATAAAACTCCGAAGGTAAAGTAATCTGGTCACAGTGTTCACTATTTGGGCTCTATCGTAACATCAGGGTTCTTGAAAATTCGGTTGATTTGATTTCTTTCATGTAAATTCAAAAGTTATGGCAGATATTTTATAAATTCCGGTTTCATAGTTAAAAGGTTGGAATACCTTTTCGATATATCTACTATATTTTTTGAGAAATTCGATATTGCTTTCTGATATAGAAATCCTCCTGAAGCCCAATTTTAAGAATTAAATAGAAATTATTTTGCGTTAATGGCATTTTAGTTGTTTTAAAAAGTAATATTGCGATTTTTGTACGCCTGCAATTTTATGGGTTTCTCTGCATACTTACAAATATGTAAACAGTTGAGGCTCTTTGTTATTTATTGCTCCCGCTGGAGAGCGTAAAAATGTAACAAACGGGCCAAGTAAGCCAGGCGTGCAATTTGTACTTTTTTCCAACAAGATTCGTGAGCGTGAAACTAATGCGATATGCGTGAGAAAAAATATTGCTTGTCGCAGATTATTAGAACTAATTTAAAGTTTTTCAGTTTAGCACGCAAATAATTTCTCACGAGCTGCTGCACTGCAAGGCAACTATGAAAAGCATTTTCTTAAGTTTTATTAAATAAAATAATTCATGCTTTTTATGCATTGTTTTTTATTTTTGTAAATAAGTGAGTTTTTAATTTGTAATAACTTTAATGTAGCCAGATAGTTTTTTATGAAAATTTTATTTGCAAATATGATTATGTATGTATTTGAATCATATTACAAGTTACGAAACGGTCATGGCGTACACGTAACTTTAATTAAATTGTATGAAAGTATAATTTCTCTTTATTTTATTATAATTGTTTTGCTCCTATTAGTGCGAGTTAATATTTTTAATCCACTTACCTCATAAAATACTTAAATCATTGGAAGGAAGTCTGCTTTCAGTAGGGAATATTAAGAAAGTGAGTAGATTTCTATCAGGCCCATCAAAATCTACTGCGGCCCGGATGCTGTAGAAAAAGTTTGTACTCTACATTCGTAGAAAAATCTCAAAAAACATGGCGAAAATTAAAGACGAAGCTGCGTTTAAATATTCTATGATTCCATATTTAATTTCATTATCACGATGTAAAAATTCAGCTCTTAGCGATTTTGAAGGAATCAACTAATTCGCCGCAGCCGGTGTTATGACAGCAGTTTGTTTACGAGAAAACTGAGATTTTATTGGTGATATGCAAAAAAATCAATACAACCTCCGCTCGTGTTTCTTTCTCGCCAACTGAACAACGACTGTCTGGTTCTGAGTGTGAGTAACTGTGAAATGAGAGACGGAATTCTGCCTCGGTTGACTTGAGTAATCGAAAGAACAAATACTAAAAACATTGATGGTAATAGCAAAACCCTGTGAAATCAGCTGGCAAGGGGATATCTCTTTTCGACATCTCCGTTCAGTAATCTTTGTAATCTAGCAGTTGAGTGGATTTGTGCGGGGCTACCATTTTATGGGCTCGAATTTGAAGTACAATGTGAACATGAAAGTATAAAAAATAGGTATTTCCTATAGTGATAGTTTATGACAAATCTCCGAGTGCACTTTTGTATTGAAAGAGCTCACACAAAAACCATCTATTGTAGGCAAACGTCGAAAGACAGACCGCATAAAAAAGCTCGAACACTTAATAAAGGATATACGTACTGTGCATGAATGCATGAATGTATATTGTCATATAGTTACATAGTTACATTTAATGTTAGTCTAAGGTAATGTTAATAACAAAAGAAACAACAACTGTTAAATATTAAAAATAAAGAGAATAACTGTAATAAGTAAATAGAAAGTAAGAGCATAGTTATAAGTTATTAATGTAACTGTAATAAGTAAATAGAAAGTAAGAGCATAGTTATAAGTTATTAATGTAACTGTAAAAAGTAAATAGAAAGTAAGAGCATAGTTATAAGTTATTAATGTAACTGAATTGAAATAAAAGTTAGTTCTTGAAGTGACATTGAAGAGGTTTGTCTAACTTGAATACATAACTATATACATCCGGGTGCTTCACCAGAAACAGATGAAACTTTTCCGCCGTTAATTATAAAATGTATGATGTTCTAAAACTGGACAGGAATTATTTCGTGAACTCTATTAATTTGTAAGTAGCTTCAGATATAAAATTAGTTTTAGCTTTGCGTTTAATTTCTAGTTTTTTCTAGTTTCGATTTTTTGTTAAATCATCCCAGATAATGAAAGAATTCAAAATTAAAAGGTCCTCTTGAAAACGTTTAAAATTTGATTATAGCTGACATTTGCGAAAGAAATTTGGGACGCAAGTGGGCGCCTAAAAAATTGAAGTCGGTCAATCTTCGGCTGATTTATTAAAGTTTTTTTAAGCTAACCTTCAAAAAAGGTCCAAACTGGCATAAATTTCATATTTTTTTTGACGTGATAACGTCTTATAATTCGATTTAGCCGGCTGCACGCACGAAAAAATGTGTCGTTACCTTGCTCAATCGTCGTTACCTTGCTCATGGTCGTTACCTTGCATGAATTGCAAGCGAAAGCGCGAAACGAACGACAAAGCAAACAAAGCAAACGAACGGCAACGTTCGACATCTTGCTCTCTCCTACTTAAGTGAGCGTATATACGTATGTATATGCGCATATGTACATATATAAATTCACGTATTTGTATTTGCATATGCCTTCTTATTTATTATTATTAATTTGATTTACTTGAAGAATTTAAAATAAAACCAAGTTTGTTAATAATACCTGTTGTTTTAATGTTTTGATTATTAATTTATTATTATATATGAAGGAAAAAATGTATGGTAATATTTACCACATACCTTATAAGATATGTTGTATACTAATATATGTACAATATATAAACATGCATATACATATACAATTTCGCGCAATTTTCAAAAAGAACAAATCTATATGTAAAGATGCATACAAATCATATGGACATATCAAATGTACGAATCTATTCTGTACGCAAGCAAATGTAAGCTAATGTACAAGTTAATTATTTAAATAAAACACCAAATTTATTATTTTCGATGTAATATTTATTTCCCTTGCTAATGCAAGGGCAGCCGGTCTCAGCGGAAGAGTTATAACAACTGAATTAACTTGGTGACTGCACCTGAATACCTAACTTTGAAATTTAGCTATTGCATGTGGACAACGCGTGACTTGAAGTTGCTGATAGAGCGTCTGCCGTATGTTGGTGATATCGGCTTACGCTCGCTGCTTGAACGTGGGATCGCTGCCTAACTGCCTGCTGCAATGTTGGTGATATCGGCTTACGCTCGCTGCTCGAACGTGGGATCGCTGCCTAACTGCCTGCTGCATTGCTTGCTCTGCGGATATGGTGGATATTGTTACATTTATTGTTGCGACTACTTTGTTATTAGAGCCGCAACATGGGTTATTGCTGGTGTTGTTGTCATGTGCCAAAATTATTATGTGTTAACTCCGCAACATGGGTTATTGCTGGTGTTGTTGTCATGTGCCAAAATTATTATGTGTTAACTACTCCCCCACTTGAAGTGAAGCCGTCCTCGGCTTCCTTTATGGCCTTGTTCAACCTTATTTTGTTGTTCCATTGTTTAATGGAGATAAGCGCAGTAATTACCATGACAGCTATTCCAAGGACTATCAAAGAGCTTATGGATTGAACTGATCGCGTATTGATCAGTCCCTGCAACTGCGATATGTGCTTCAGATTTTTTATATTGATTTTTTGCAGGTAAGGAAGTGATAGTACCGATATGTGATCGGTAAAGTTAATATTCTGAGCGGGAGCGGCTTCTGGACGCGAACGGGCTATTTTATTCCAGTTGGTGTAAGTGGTGGTATTAATAGTTATTTCTCCTTCAAAAGTAATTAGAAAAGTGCCTTTGGTCAACTCTGTAAGGTTCCCGTCAAATATCGACGCGGGTTGGTTATTTATTAATACAATCCCATTATCGATTTCTTCAGCAACTACTATCTGATCGGCTGATTTCGACTTACAGTTTGCAGAGTGTTTATTTAGAAGTTGCATTGCGCAAGGACTCTCCTGCAAGGGCTGGCAAAAACTCGCCATCATGGTTTCTCTGCAATTATGGACTGGAACATATCTTCCGGAGCACTCAGCTACTGCATCGGTTTCCAAAGAAAGTATCTTCTCAGCGTGTACCACAGGCAATAGCTTTACATAGTTACAAACACTAGTTATTTTCGGAAATTTAATAATGAAATAAATACATTGCATATCTTGGAATATCTTAATTTTAGATACTTGTAGTATGTCACTTATGCTAACATTGGTAGAGTGCTCAGCTGCTAAAATATCATTAATTTCTAAACCATTCAACAAAATCGGGTTAATAACATTTATTTTCCCTAAGGTGACAGATGTTATAATTGTTTCCAATTCCATTATTACTGCCCTATTTCTCGCAGAGGCTAAAGCAAATAGATTGTCTGTATCTATCTGTATTTTTTTAGAAGTTCTTAATAGTTCATTAACAGTTTTGGTCAGTTCATTTATTCTTTTCTGTGTTTTAGAATTTATCGATATTTGTTGTTCATGAGATTCTATTAAGGTCTCAGTTTTGGTCTTAATCTCCTGGAAATCATCGAAGTCCGGCGTTCCTGCTATGTATTTTAATGCAGTTCCCAACACGTTAATACTACGAGCCTGTCGGTGATGAAGTCTTACTGCGTCGAGTAGTTGGGTAATCTGTTCCGCGTCATTTTGTAAGAGTCGTTTTATGTGTGTTTGTGGAAATTGGTCCAAGAGTCTGTTCGTATCATCAACTATTGTCTCATAATTCGATAGGTTGGTTTTATGTACAAGAAATCCGTTCAGTTCATGTATGGCTACTCTACCAGTAGTGATAGGAATGTAGTATGAACTGGTGTAATTAAGTATTTTTGCCTCAGTCCAATGGTCCTTTGTCACGAGTAAAGTCACCCTAAGGAAGAAAGAAGAATTTTCAGTTCTTCAAGTTGGTTTTGTGAACTTTGCGTCCGTCGATCAGTACAAAGGTACCCATATCTCTTTGGATTATTTTTTCGATGTAAAGCTTAGTGAATTTGTTACCTATTCTCTTATTAGTCTTTACAAAAACTTTTTCTCCTGGTTTGTATTGCATTGTTTGTCTTTTTATATTGTTTCTCTGTAAGTCTGTTTTTTGGGTGCGTATGAGTCTGTTTTTTATTTCATTTACGAGTTCGTTCGGTGTTGCATGAATGATATCTATAGGCTTCCTGTTTGTTACAGAATGGATGGTGCGGTTGTACTTAGCCGTTGCTAGCAGAATTAGTTCCGATGTGTCAGAGATGCAAGTCTCAAGCTTTTGACAGCGTGCAATTTCAGTAAGCGTACTGTGGAACCTCTCTACCTGGCCGTTAGTCGCACTGTGTGTGGGTGGTGTGGTGTAGATTGTGACTCCGAAGTGGTTTTTTAGAATTGATCTGATAGTTTCTGAATTTAGTGACCTTTCGTTGTCGCAGACAAGCACTTTAGTATTTTTGTAAAAATTTAGAAGTTCATAAATTGGTTCTTTAATATCTACTATGGCCCTAGATTTGATTGGAAAAACTATTGCGAATTTGGAGAATTTATCTATTGTTGTGAGAAAATGTGTCTTGTCCGTTGAATAAATATCAACGTGAAGTATTTCTCCAGGGTAAGAAGGTATGGGAGTGGATCCAATTTCAGGCTTGGGGGGATGTCGCTGATATTTTGCTTCATGGCATACTTTGCAATTTGAGACTATTTCTTTTAAGATTTTCCGTAAGTCAGGAAAGTAGTAATTTTCGAGAACTTGTTGTTCGTTTTCGCGTAGGGATCTATGTGCGCGGTTGTGTTCGGTTTGGAGGATTTCCCGCTGATCTTCCTTATTAAAAACGTCGATAACCCGCTTTGTGGTGTGACGGAATTTTACCGTTGGAAAGGCTGCGATAAGTTCGTTTTGGACCTGCGCCAGAATAGGTAGTTCGCACAGCAATCCGTTAACAACGTTCGGATTAACACACTGTTTTAAAGATTTCATTAAGTCACCTAAGTTATTAAAAGAAACCCTGTGCCTCACTCGTGTCCTAAAAATAATGGTCGTGCTAACTGGTAATGTCTTCCCTTCTTCCAGAATAATTTGGGTTTGGAAGCAGTTAATCGGGTTTTTCACTGTGGGTATCGTTTGAGTCAATGATAACTCACTGTTAGCGACCATGCTTTCCGAGTCCAGATCGTGACCTAGTGTGTTTATGTGTTGCCGTGAGAGCGCATCAGCAACAAAATTTTCCTTGCCTGGTTTGTAATGGAACGTTGGCGCGTATTCCTCCACAAAGGCGCGCCACCTTTTCATCTTTGCATTCGGATTTTTGTCGGATAAAGCAAAGGTGAGCGGTTGGTGGTCCGTGAAGATGTTCAGGCGCTTTACGCCGTACAAATAATTACGAAGTTTTTGTAGGGCCCAAACAATCGCTAAGAGTTCTCTTTCGTTGGTTGCGTAGATTTCTTCTGTAGGAGAAAGGGTTCTTGAAATCATTGTGATAGGTCTGCCATTTTGGGACAAAACGGCGCCTATGGCGTGTGAAGAGGCATCAGTTGTTAAGTCAAATGGTTGCTTGTAGTCGGGATAAAGGAGAAGTACATCCTCTGACGCAAGAATATTTTTAACTTTTCTAAACGCGCTGAGTGCTTCTTCATCTAACTTTATTTCTATTTTCCGGGATTGGTTAGCGCCAATGTTCCCATTTTCTCCACGTAGGTATTTTGTTAGGGGCTTTGTAATCGAGGCGTAGTCCTTTACAAACCGTCTGTAATAGCCAGCTAATCCCAAAAAGGATCGTAGAGCTCTTAGTGATTTGGGAGTGGCAAAGTCCAAAATGTCCTTGACTTTATCAGGGCATGTCCTGATACCTTCTTTGGATACCGTAAAACCTAGAAACTCGACACTTTCCTGAAAGAATTTAGACTTGTCGGCGGATACTCGCATGTTAGCAGAGTAGAGTTTGTTCAATACTTGATCGATGTCCTTTAAGTGTTGTTCAGCGCTTTCTGAAAAAATGATGACATCATCTACGTAGACGTGGCATATTTTTCCGATTTCTGCCCTAAGTACATCGTCAATGGCCCTCTGAAAAATGCTGGGAGCATTTTTTAGTCCAAAGGGAAGTCTGCAGAACTCGTACTTGCCATTATTGATCGAAAATGCCGTTTTTTCTCGATCCCTTTCAGCCAGTTTAATCTGGTGAAAACCAGACTTAAGGTCTATCGTTGAAAAAAACCTAGCCTTTCCCATATTTGACAAAATTACAGACGTGTCAGGAATTGGGTATTTGTCACTTACTGTTTTTAAATTTAGCTTCCTAAAGTCAATAACGAGTCTTGACTTTCTATTACCATCTTCATCGATGCCCTTCTTACTTACTACCCAAATTGGATTGTTGTAAGGAGAACGGGATGGTCTTATTATACCGTCCTGTAACAAATTCGCTATTTCTTTGTTGACGAATTCGGCTGAAGCTATAGGATATGGGTAGCTTCTAGAGTAAACGGGAAGATCGTCGGTGGTCCTTATTGTTCCTACAATGCCAGTGTTATATGGAAGTGCTTCGTTAGGGTCCGCGAAGACTCTAGAGTGTCGTTTTAATAATGAAGGAATGCCTAATTCGTGCTTTGGCATTTCGACCTCTGTTTCTATTAGTTTATTAGTGTCAGGACAATCGTGATACAAAAGTTTTTCCTGTCCACCGTCATAACTTAAAAGCTCACTCATCAAATCAATTTTACCATTCACTTCTTTAAGTAGGTCGAAACCTATAATGCCGTCAAAGGTGTCAAGACTGGGTAGGATGAAAAATTTGGTGTTTCTACTAAAAATGTTTATAGTACAATATTTATCAATCTTAGTGGTGCCATGGATTGATTTCACCGTAAAGGTGTGACTCACGGGTTTAATTCCCTTTAGGTCCTTGAGCGGTTTTACATAGCTCTTTGCGGCACCTGTGTCGATAAGGAATTTTATGCCTCTTCCCCTGATTGTCCGCTCGACATAGGGCAAGAGGGATTTCGTCCTAAAAAATTCACGTCGTCCTTTGGTTCATCTTGACTCTCAACTGGGTTCCACTCTTCGTATCCTTCATTATGGAAGTAATTGTCATAATACGCATCGTCGCCATATTCTCCCTCGAGTTCGTCCTGTTCCTGGACAAGGTTGTTTATACGTTGTACCTTCTGAATTGGCTGTTGGTCACTCCCGTGTGACCTCTTCTCTGGCCTTTCTCTGGGTAGGGGAGGAGTCGGTCCCTGTTGTCTAAAGGTCCGGGTGGTGTTTCGGTTGAGCAAGCTACCTGGGTTTCCGGAGTTGCCAATACTTGGACGAGGTGTCCTTGGATAGGCTCCTTGACGGAACCTCTCATTATTACCATTCATTGGTTGCGGTATGTTCTGCCTGAACCTTGAGAGGGATGGATCTACTTCCATTGGTGCAATCGGTTGTGTCTGAGTTTGTCGTTGTTGGTTACGGTGAATCCTTTGGTACTGTGGGAAATACGGGTAGTGATTGGGACTTTGAATTGTTTGCCTATTAAAGGACTGAGCGAACATGGATCGAGCTTGATTTGATTCGAGCTCCTGTGCTAAGGCCAACGCAGAGGGGAGATCATTAGGCCTTGAGGAAAAGAGTATATCGCACAGAGGACGATTGAGTCCAGAAATGAAAACGCGGAGAGCGTCCTCGCGGTATTTACTATTTAGCGATTCTATTAAGGTGGTGTTCCCGCCATGGGTCATGATCGTCTTGTTTATTATGAGAGTCAATTTCCTCTCAACCTCATCGTAAAATCCTACTACTGACGCTTTACCCTGTCTTAAGGTAGATAACTCCTGTTCTATTAGATGAATAGGTCTTTTGTCGGCGTATGCGAAGTCTAACCGTGCGATAATTGCCCTGAAGTTCAGGACTGTATTGAAGGATGAAAGAACACTATCCGCTGCTCCTACTACTTTATTCCTTATTATACCTACTGCCTGGTAATGCCTGGAGCTACCTTGGAATTGCTCGAATACTTTATAGGCAGTGTGCGCCGCTTGTCTCCAGGAGACATAACGGGTAGGATCGCCCTTGAATTCTGGCATGGTCTTTACTAAGTCTAAGGATTCGTCACATGTTACATTTGGTTCAATTGTAACTGGCTCATACTGAACCACCTGTGTTGGGGTCTCAATTCTGGCCAGTCTACTTGTGATTTCGTCTAAGCGATTCTGAAATTCCCGTCTGGAATGTTCAGTTGCAGTCCGGATTGCCGTAGTTAGGACAGTTTGGAGAGTTTGTGCGTCCATTGTTTTTAAAGTAAATCTACCCTGACTAAAATTTCTAATTGGAAATCTCTATATCTCTATTAGATCTGAGCCTTTGGGTACTTATTTATAGTTTACAATTTAGAATTATATTGTTATGTATTAAAATGCAGCTACTAAGTTTCCACTTACAAATATAAAAATAGTAAAAATAGGTCCATAAGGTCGCTTCTGCTGGTAAAATCAGCCAGGATTTCGCCGTTGCTATAAGTACTTTGCCGGGAAGTGATCACAAGGTAGTAGCCGTGGCTGCTCGTCAAAAGGATCGTGGTGGATGTGATCTACGTTGGTGCCTTGAACCCACAGCACTTGGAAATCTCTGCACTGTCCCTCGCTGGCAACGCCTCGGCGTGGCGTGCAAAGCCTTAATTGTTTTTGGTGGTTTTATTTTGCTTAAAATTCTTTGTTTCAAAATTTCTTTAAGTATTTTCACCTGATGATTTTATTCGTAGTTTTTTTTACTTTGGTGGTTTCTTTGTATTTCCGCCTGATGATGGTTTTATTTGTATTGTGGCACTTCTATGGTGACACTTAGTCCTTTATATAATTTTTCTTAATTTTTTTTGGTGGTTTTATTTTGCTTAAAATTCTTTGTTTCAAAATTTCTTTAAGTATTTTCACCTGATGATTTTATTCGTAGTTTTTTTTACTTTGGTGGTTTCTTTGTATTTTCACCTGATGATGGTTTTATTTGTATTGTGGCACTTCTATGGAGACACTTAGTCCTTTATATAATTTTTCTGGTTTATTGTAGCACTTCTATAGTGGTACTTAGACTCAAAGTTTTTATTAAAATTTTTTGATTTATTGTAACACTTCTATGGTGGCACTTTTTATTGTGGCACTTCTATAGTGGTACTTAGACTCAAAGTTTTTATAAAAATTTTTTTAATTTATTGTAACACTTCTATGGTGGCACTTTTTTATTGTGGCACTTCTATAGTGGTACTTAGACTCAAAGTTTTTATTAAAATTTTTTTAATTTATTGTAACACTTCTATGGTGGCACTTTTTTATTGTGGCACTTCTATAGTGGTATTTAGACTAAAAGTTTTTATTAAAAATTTTTTTAAATTTTTAGGAGGTGGGTCCGAACCCACGGCCAAAACTCACGAGTCCTTTACAAGGATTTTTCTAGTTTGGCCCCACGTTGGGCGCCAGTTAATTATTTTAAATAAAACACCAAATTTATTATTTTCGATGTAATATTTATTTCCCTTGCTAATGCAAGGGCAGCCGGTCTCAGCGGAAGAGTTATAACAACTGAATTAACTTGGTGACTGCACCTGAATACCTAACTTTGAAATTTAGCTATTGCATGTGGACAACGCGTGACTTGAAGTTGCTGATAGAGCGTCTGCCGTATGTTGGTGATATCGGCTTACGCTCGCTGCTTGAACGTGGGATCGCTGCCTAACTGCCTGCTGCAATGTTGGTGATATCGGCTTACGCTCGCTGCTCGAACGTGGGATCGCTGCCTAACTGCCTGCTGCATTGCTTGCTCTGCGGATATGGTGGATATTGTTACATTTATTGTTGCGACTACTTTGTTATTAGAGCCGCAACATGGGTTATTGCTGGTGTTGTTGTCATGTGCCAAAATTATTATGTGTTAACTCCGCAACATGGGTTATTGCTGGTGTTGTTGTCATGTGCCAAAATTATTATGTGTTAACTTACATTAGGATGTCCCGAAATATTTTTTTTTAGTTTTTCTAAACGCAAGACCTCTTAAAATTTGTGTAATTAATTGTAGATTCCAAAAATAATTTTTAAATAAAAATGAAATTATATCTTCAGGTCTCTACCGATCTTCAAACTTTAGAATATTTTACCTTTTTTTGTAATTTTTCGCATTTTTTAATTTCGCTGAACTGAATTGAATATACAAAAATATTAACTTTTTTATTACATTCAAGTATAATGTAAACATAATATTTTAATTCGCATGCATTGACAAGTTCCCAATCACTAAATCTTTGCTAGGTTTCAACCTGCAAATACCCTCAATTTTCAACATAATTCGAAGTGTTTCTTACCTTAACTAGGGAGTGTTTTCTTCAAAGCCACTCAGTTTCTTGTGTCGTTAAAGTGCAGTTGCGATTGTTTTATTTTTAAAAGTGGATTAAATAATGAGTTTGAGGCGTAGTGAAACTACTTGTGCTATATTGGGACCTTACGAAGAACTTGGCGATCGACAGCTACCAACCATAAAGGACGTCATTAAATATATTTTATTCGTAAAACACGATCTAAAATTGAAGTACAATGGAAAAGATCCATCAAATTCAGATACATTTGCGATTGTTTCTGAAAAAATATGCGATATTTGGACCAAAGCTTCGATTCCAATCGTAACAAAAGAACGAATTATTCAATTACAAAAACAACATTTCGAAAAATATCTCCATTTAAAAAGATACCCCAAAAACAAAAGAAGTGATAGCTATGAAAATAAACTGAAATGTTTCTCAGTGTTATCAGAAAAACTCTTCGACGTTGCTGCTTGTAAATGCACTTCTTTCAAATTTTGTTCATGTTTAAAACCTAAAAAAGTTCCCATCAATGAAAGAAATTTTATGTTGCATCAGAGAAATGACAGGAAAATGGCTATTGGCGGAATTGATAAGAAGGAAACGACTAGATTAATGAAACGACAGCAGAGACAAATAGAAGAATCAACAAGGGCAACAAAAAAGTTCTGTTCTACTCAAGAAACCTATTCGGACTCAGCCTGTTATGAAGATGCGATGAGTGAATCTTGTCTGGAAATAAATCCGATATTAGAGGGATCATCGACCAGCATGCCCTCAGTAGAGGCGCCATCAACTTCAACGGCAAATCGAAACACACTGCCGTTGCCTACCGTGGCTAAGGTCTGTGACAGATACGGCTTATCGTTGCGATCTGCTGCGGCTGTAACTTCGGCGGTTTTGGCAGACGTTGGCTTGGTTTCTACCAAAGAGTTAACTCTGGTTATTGATAAAAACAAGATCCACAGAGCGGTATCTAAAGCCCGGACCGAAGCCTCAAAAGATATTGGAAGCACCGTTATAAAAAGCATTTACTTTGATGGACGTAAGGACAAGACTCTGATAAATGAGAAAATAGGGAATCGCTACCGTCGCAAAGAAGTTTTAGAAGAACACGTCTCAGTTTTGGCTGAACCTGGATCAATTTATTTAGGTCACACAACGCCGAATCGTGGGACTGGGAAGGAAATTCAGATTTCGATCACAACTTTATTAGAAGGACAACGTTGGAAGTTAGATGACCTGATTTGCGTGGGATGTGACGGAACTGCAACTAATATCGGTTGGAAGGGTGGCGTGATTCAAAATTTAGAGCAATATTTAAAACGGCCACTCCAATGGTGTGTTTGTTTACTTCATGCTAACGAATTACCGCTTCGTCATCTATTTTCTACTTTAGATGGTCCCACTTCTGGGCCTAAAGAATATTCTGGACCTATCGGAAAACAATTAGTTGGCTGTGAAACTAAAACCCCCGTGTCTTTCTGTGCGGTGGCTGGTAATTTGCCTGACTTGCCGAGAAATGTGATCGATGATCTTAGTACAGATCAAAAATACCTTTATCAGATGAGCAATGCTGTATCAACTGGTTTCTGTGCTCCTGAGCTGGCAAACCGTCAACCTGGAAAAATGGCGCACTCGAGATGGCTTACTACTGCTAATCGTATACTCAGACTTTATATAAGTACTCTTCATCCAACAGAAAATTTGAAACTGCTTGTCAATTATGTTGTTAAAGCATACGCCCCGATGTGGTTCCTTATCAAGCAACAAAGTTCTTTTAAGGATGGCGCGAAGCATACTTAGCAATTGACTCAGTACTCTCGATTTCTGCCAGAAAATTTGAAATCTGTTGTGGATCCTGTTATTGAAAGAAACGCCTTTTATGCGCACCCAGAAAACCTACTTGTCAGTATGTTATTTGATGAGAGGGATCACATTCGGGAGCTGGCATTACAGAAAATAATAACAGCTAGAGAAAATGAATCTTCAACAAAACTCAGAATATTCAGGCCACCAAAACTTAACTTCTCGGCCCGAGATTACACTGAAATGATTCTATGGGACGAATGCCTAACTACAACACCCCCTGTTCTTCGTCACATTTCAGACGAGGAGCTAAAAAACATGGCAAAAGATAAGATCTTGGAAATCGATGACTTTCCTTGTCATACACAATCAGTGGAAGGTGTGTAAAACTGGTTACAGAGGCCTCACAACGTGTAACTGCCGCAAGCTCTAGAGATGGTTTCATTAGAACCAGGCTACAACCTCGAGCAGAAATGCCAAATTTTGGGCACAAAAATCTTTTTAAATATTAAGATTCTTTTATTAATTGACCGCTTTACTTCGTTTATTTTATTTTATTGTTCTGTAGTTCACTAATTTGCATAATAAACAAGCTTATGAATTTAACTTTTGTTTTATTTTCGGCTTATGGTTCATTCTTGTAAAAATGTAAGATTTAATAAACTTTAACGTTCTGTAGAGCCCTCAAGATAATATGTAATTCAAATTTTCTTATGATATTCGTAATCTGTGTAAAATTACGCAAATTTTGACAACTCTTGCGTTTGGATATCTTGAAAAATAAAAAATTTCATACATTGACGGAACATTGCTTGAACTGCAAGCGAGAGCGGGGAACGAACGACAAAGAGCACAATCGGCCCCCGCGTTCGGCAACGTTCGACATTTGGCTCTGTCCTACTTGAGTGAGCATATATGTATATGTATCAGTATTCATTGACATTTCATCATGAAAAGACTTACAACTCACCAACGTCTGCAAATTGTAAAATTGTATTAAAAAATCGACGCTCTGTAAAAAGTGTTCTTCACGCGCTCAGGCCTCAGGCTCATTTATGGTGTTGAGGCCCATTTTTGGCTTAATGGGTATGTCAATAAGCAAAATTTTTATATTTGGGCTGAAGAGCAAACCGAAGCCATTCAATAATAGGCAGTACATCCATTGAAAACAAGCGTTTAATGCGACCTATTGATTGCAGCAATCATCGGCCCGTATTTCTTCAAAGGCGAGGCTGGCGGCAATGTAACAGTGTATGGTGAATGCTATCGCGCCATGATAAATGACTATTTGATGTTGGAAATTGAAGCCCGTGATGTTCACAACATTTTGTTCCAAAAATACGGCTATACTTGTCATACAGTCCGTGAAACAATGAATTTGCTGCGTTGTCGATTATTTGTCAATAAAATCTGATACCTTTTGCTAAAACTATTTCAGGTTCAAGAAAATTCCTTTACCAGTTTTCAATAGATTGTTGCATGGCTGATAGTGGGGTATGAGCACCATTCGGTAAAGCTCGGGTTTGTAGCTGCCCATTCTTTAGTATTTATATTCTTAGTATCCACAAGTATCCTATCATTAAGCAGAAGGGACTAGCTGCCTGTGGTTGGACTGATGACGAGCCACTTTCTATGAGCGAAATTCAAGGAAAAGATAGGTATCTTAGACAGTGCATTCTGCCCAGCATGTGGAGAGGAGGATGACCCAGCGGACCACTTTTTGTGCGTCTGCCCGACCTTCGCTCGAATCAGGCTTGAGGTCTTTGGCACTGATGTGTTAAGAAGCGACCATTTTGACTCCTTGGCTCCACAAGATCTACTCTGATTTCTTCGGATGCTATACAAATTAAAAAGGGAACCGAAGTAGAGTATAATGGACTAAAAGATGAGTGGGTGCTGTACTTGCTAGTTGTCGCGGCAAAAAAAAAAAATCACCAGGTCTGTGACAATTCAAGTGAGTTTTTTGTTAATACGAATTTGCCTTCTGCTATAAACAGAGGATCATCTGGCGCTACAACTCAGCAGTTTCTTCCTCTACTACCATTCGGAGAGCTATAGTTTGCAATGCTTAATCATTTTGCTGATCATTTCCCACTTTTTTATTAACTTTGTATAAAATAATCTAAAGTTTTTCACAACTCACACACTTGGAATTCTCAAAAATGCAGAATTCAGCTGGTTCGAAATTCGAATTTGCTACTGCTAATTATTTTACTATAAATACCTTCATGGAATTACAGGATTTTATTCTTGAATAAATATAAGTCTGCAAGAATACAACTCTCCAGGAGATTTATTTGGAATGGGCTATTTATACGCCTAAAATAATTCACCCTAAGAACTACGGGCATTCATTTACTCAATTCTGGGTATCATTGAGATTCTTCGCTTACTCTACGAACAGCTTTTCTCTTTATGCTCAAAAGTCTTCCGGTGCATGCATACCTGCCTGAAAACATGTAAATATGTGCGAATGTATGTGCACAATAAGCTTTAATATCCTCAGCGTACTACATCCCCAGCTATTATTTGTTCATTTGTCATTATCCGATATCCTTCGGTTGAATCTGTGCTTGAGCTCAGCAGGAAATGAAAAAACTTAAGTGTGAACTGCCGGTAAATTCCAAAAACAAATGACGATTGTTTTGTAACAAAAGCAAAAATCCCGAAACTACTTGGAAATAAAACTTTGACTAGAAATGGCCAGCAGCAAAGAAATCAGGTGACGGTGTGTAGGGAATTTCACAAGTTGCATTCAAAGTTTTTACTTTGAAGTGAAAGAAAGTGAGGAGAAGAGATAAATAAGCGCACAACCATACGCTCCCCTCGACCTTAGGTGATGGCCCTTATGTAATGTGTTTGCTGTTGCACGTGCACCTTGCCACATACATTTTCAGCCGTATACCCGACTTTGATAAGTAGCTCTGTGCAGGGTGGTAGTAAAATACGAAGCAAAAAATAAATAAAAATGCGAAAAAAGTAGTCCGGTTGTTAGCACAGGAAGGGGCTGAATAAAGAAATGCGCGCGATACGGAAGTTGGTGGAAGCTTTTTAAGAAACTGGATAAAAATTGTTGAGTTATTTCAGCCACTTGCAAGATTTACACGAACGCAACCTGGCTGCGTAAAGCACAGGAATCCAAAAAAAAGAGAAGACAAAACCATGAAATCAGAAGGAAGATGTAGCCGATGCATTTCTCCGTGCGCTTCCGTTCGCGATAAAGAAATGCATTCTGGCAACGCTGTTTATTGCGCAGGAAATTAAAGTCAAGGCAAACAAGTCAAGACTTCAAGAGAATACCTTAGCAACCAAGCGGAGCAGAGGCACATACTGCTCCGCGAATTTCGTGTAAAGTGCGCTGCAACCGGTAAGATGGGCTTTCGGGGAAGATTGGCACAGGTACAACACCGTTGTTGCATTTCAATTGAGCTCAGCATAACTGAGCTGTCCCTCAGCAGCGGTAACAACAAGATTTGTTGCAGCTTCGTGGATCGGTTGGCGCTTTTGCCTAAGGTGAAATTCCTAAAACGATATGATGGCGTTCCATATTCTTCTATGCGGCCTGCTTAGCACTACCTGGACTTTCCTGAATAAATTCTTCTCAATTTCTTCAATTTCTTTTTATTCAATTTATATGCAGATTTGACTCGCGTGCGAATATTTGCAGTGAAATTAAAGAATGCAAGTTTGAAGACAATTTAGCGCTAATTAGATATTTTGGGTTCAACGACATATAAATGCATGGTTGAATTGAAGAGCCAAATATGTAAGAGCCCGTTATTTGCGAATAAGCGCAGAATAATTTAAGTCAAAACTATGCGCTGTACGAAATTTGACGAACCAATTTGGTACTATCGATTGTGCATTTGAATAGAGAAAAATCCACTATTAATTCTGTATAGGAACTCATACCGCTAACGGTTCTTTTTGCAAACCAATACATTTATAAAAAAATGAAATACTTTTAAAGGGTCGTAAAAATTGAAAAAAAAGTTAAAAAATATTATAATATATATAAAAATAATATTATTCAAAAAATACTATTGGGTAGTCGAAAAAGTCTTTTCGTATTTCTAATCAAACTTCAACTAATTTTTTTTATATTTATAATGAATTTTATTAAACCAAATATGTACCATTTTGGTTGACCACCTTTTGCCATTTTTCTTCTAGAGACATTATTCCATCAGTGTAAAACTTTTGTGGTTTCTCGGCGAAAAACTGCGACAGGTAATTTTCACAGGCTTCTCTTGAAGCCAACTTTACTCCATTAAGGGAGTTCTGCATTGACCGAAATAAATGGTAGTCCGATAGGGCAAGTTCAGGGCATCAAAACTTCCCAGCCAAGCTCTCCCAGTTTTTGCCGAGTCATCAAAGATGTGTGTGGCCTAGCGTTGTCCTGATGGAAGACGACGCCCTTTCTGCTGATCAGTTCTGGCCATTTTTTTCGATTGCTTGCTTCAATCTCATCAGTTGTTGACAGTAAAGTGTAGAATCAATCGTTCGAGCAGGCTGGAACAGCTCATAGTGGATGATTATTTTCCGATCCCACCAAATACACAACATAACCTTTTGCGACCATTTGTTGAGCTTCACCACCCTTGCACCATTATCTTTTTCGCAAATTATTGTCGTATTTGATCCACTTTTCGTCTCCTGTTACCATTTGCCTCAGAAATGGTTCGATTTCATTTCGTTTCAGCAAAGAATTGCAGATGTTAATTCGGTCCCTTAAATTTTGCACAGACAATTCATGTGGTATCCAAACATCGAGCTTCTTTTTGTAACCAGCCTTTTTGAAATAGTTCAAAGCCGTTTGATGATGAATGTTTAGTGCCTTGGTGATGTCATGGCAGCTTATGTGACGGTCCTCGGCAATCTTTCCCATAATTTCATCGACTTTTTCAACGATAGGTCAACCGGAGTGAGGTGCATCTTTCACACTGAAATTTCCAGAACCGAAGCGAGCGAACCATTGTTGTGCTACACGAACTGATACAGCATCGTCTCCGTAAACTTCACAAATTTCATTGGTGCCTTGCGTGGCATTCTTCCCTTTTTTATACAAAAATTTCAAAATATAGCGAATTTCTTCCTTATTTTCACTCATTTTTGAACAGCTATAACTTTTTTTCAACTTCACCTTTCTAACAACATATGATATGACACAATGTGATTGGCAGCACTGGAGATAGATGACTCCAACGACATCTATTGACAAAATACGAAAAAACTTTTTCAACTACCCAATATTAAAAAATATTTATTAAACCATATATCCTTCAGAGGTGCTAGTGCAGCAAGCAGAGCTTTTTCCGTCACTTTATTTGTAAAAATAAAACTTATTTTATAAATTAAATTATGTTAATTTTATTTGATTCAACTGTGCGTGCGAAAGGTAAACCGAGAATACGAAGCGAAGTTTGTAACTATGACTGTGCAGTTTTAAGCTGCTCCCTTTGCTGCTATGCTACTCGTAGGAGTGACCATCACCAAACCAAAGTAGTTGGTGTTGGTAGTGAAGAGAGCTTTGCTATTGTGAGCATAAAAGAATGTGCGCGAAGAATGCAATGCGTATAAAAGCGACAGAGGAGTTGGATGCATCAGCTGTAAACCTGACTGACTCCATCATATCTTCATATGTATCATGAAAGTAGCCCACTCAAGGCAAGAACCTTAACAAAGAGAGTTCCTTGGTAGAACAAAGAACTTGCAAATTTGTGTCAACTAGCACGATCAAAATTCAACGATGCAAGGAATCATCAAACATCGGATGAATATAGCAAAGCCCTAACATTGTACAACAAGGAACTAAGGAAATCAAAAATCAACTAATGGAGAAAGTTCTGTGAGGAACTAGAAGACAAAAATTACCGATCAAAGCAGTGACAAATGCAATTAGCACACTAAAGGCAACGGATGGTACTTTTACAAGCAGTTTCGACGAAACACTAGAGCTTCTTCTCAGAACTCATATTCCTCAGTGTAGGCTTAACGCAACCTGTGACAATGATCAAAGGGCGCCAGCATACACTCGGCTCAGGTCAGGAAATTCCGCTGCCTATAGAATAGTAAACTTCGAAAAGATAGAATGGGCAATCAACTCGTTCAAGCCCCACAAATCATCCGGACCAATTAAATTATACAAATTCTGGAACAAATATTGAGATCAAGTCTTAGTTTAGGTTATGCCCCTAAGATTTGGCGGGAGATCAAGGCATTATTCCTACCAAAGGGCGGCAATCAGCTTCCTGAATCTCCTAAATTCTATTGGGCAATCAGCCTTAGGTTTTTAATGTTGAGAACCATCGAAAAGGTACTGGACTGTTACCCAAAAGAGGAGGTTATCTTGACTTTGTTTTTAGTTCGGTGAAGAGATGATTAACAGCGAAGAAAACAGTTAAGTGGAGCGATGTTGTTGAGAGATGAGTTGGTTTACAGTTGGTTTTCGAAAATGTAAATATGAGCAGCTACGAACACATGAGCGTCGCTGTATATTTACATAGGTAGGTAGGTAGAAGTGGCACACATTCTTTAAATCAACTCACTTAGACCGTTGCCGATCTAATAGGATACTACATTAGTAGTTTATCTGTTGCCTGTTGTTAAACCATTTTTACCATTACTTAATAAAAAATGGAAACAAAATACGTATCGTCTGGATACCAAGTCGCAAAGGTATTCTGAGAAATGAATGGGCAGATCTAGCGGCCAAATACATGCACCAATCCCCAGTCTTTCTATTTACCCACCTGTCTCTAAACACCTTCAAGCTTACATAAACATCTATCGCCTGCGACCATCGTGGGCGCAATTCAGGCACCCGTATAAAGCTTTCAACCCAGAATGTGAAAAAGCAATATATGCATCCTCATTATCAAGGAACAAATTTCTGTATTCGTCCGTTTAAGAATCGGTCACTCCAGGCTAACTCATGAACACCTTCTTCTATTCACGTCTACTCCCACATGTCCTTTCTGTAACGATCAACTTAACCTCATACACATAATAGACATCTGTGCAAATCTAAATACTAAACGTATACCTGTCTTTGGTTCCAAAAACCCCGCGGAACTTTTGAAAAATACCACAACAGAGAATGTCATTAAAATATATAACTTTATTAATCATCATCATTAACTTTATTAATCAGCAATCGGCCGAATTGAAAGCTTATAAAATTGTCATCTGTCCTATACCTTAAAATCTAAACATAATCTCATAATTACCAAGCACCGAAGACCCAAGTAGCTAGTGTGCTCTTTTTCAAGTTACTATAATATTTTATATTATTCTAATAAATAATAATAATTATTACATATTATTTTAAGTGTAAACCCATTGGTCTGGCTGACACTTATAACATATCCCTAAGGTCATCGGTATCAATAAAGAAGGATGAGCCAAAGTATCTAAAGACAAAGTCTTCGTCCTCCTCATTCATGTAGCCTCTGTAATGGGCGAAATAAAGCACACCTGATTTTCTTTTTACAAACAATATTAAGAAAATCCTTTAAACATCATTTAGCGCTTACACGTTTTAATGCGTTGGCAAATCTCACTCTATTTTCTCTATTAGATTCATGAAAAATTCATAAAATATTAAAAATCGTGTTAAAATAAAACATTCAATCTTTGAGCACGTCGACCTAGGAGACAGTGGCCAACTAACATGGGGACGTTTTTCTTACCTAACGTCTCATTTTGGCTAAATTAGTTTTGTAGCGTTACATGACAGACTATCAACCCATCTCGTGTTGATTGCAGTGAAAATGCTAGAACCAGGTAGTCGGTAGTTTAAGATGGGTATACCCAGAATCTTCATACTAAGAGGGAGGCGAGTGGCAGTGCCCTCTCCTACTAATTTGACTGCTTTACAATTCCCTATATAGCTCGCTTTCTCGTTAAGAGATGCCCGGCATTTGCAGGCAATGATGGAATTTATGACAACCCCAGAAGCAAACAACCCAAATTATCCTTTTTAAAAAAAATAAATAATTGGCGCGTACACTTCTGTTAGGTGTTTGGCCGAGCTCCTCCTCCTATTTGTGGTGTGCGTGTTGATGTTGTTCCACAAATGGAGGGACCTACAGTTTCAAGCCGACTCCGAACGGCAGATATTTTTATGAGGAGCTTTTTCATGGCAGAAATACACTCGGAGGTTTGCCATTGCCTGCCGAGGGGCGACCGCTATTAGAAAAATGTTTTTTTTTTTTTTTTTTTATTAATTTTGCTTTCACCGAGATTCGAACCAACGACCTCTCTGTGAATTCCGAATGATAATCACGCACCTACCCATTCGGCTACGGCGGCCACAATTATCCTTTTTATTTAGTAAAAAAAGAAGGTAGGTAGGTAAGTGAAATGGTTGAAGTGCCGGTTTGGCACTCTTCAAGTAGCACTAAAGCGAGGTTTTGATACCATTATGAGACTTCCAACAGGCAGATACCTACAGCCAGCCAGAGCTGGTGATATAATGGAGGAGATTAAATGGTAACCCTAGCTTTTTCGCGTGTGTGCCGATCATCCAGTGACCGGTAAACGCAGCTACGAGTTTGGAAATGGAATGGCGAGGAGTCGAGAGGACTTTCTGAGTTCTTCGTATTGGGGCCAAAGGGTTTTCGAAATAGCACATAAAGAAAAGCGCTTTCTTGAGAAATAATTTGTGCAGTTCCCCTTTAACAACTGTCAGGGGGATGCCGATGACCGGGTAGGAGGTCTCTGAGGCCAATTTAGTTCCCTTTCTGGCAAGCTCATCAGCAATTTTATTTACCTCTATGTTCCTATATCCTGAAATCCAGATTATTGATAAACAAAATTGGATGATTAATTTTGCGCCACTTTGTATAGCAGAAACCACATAAAACAAAGTTTTAAAGTTTGTACAAAATTTTTAAAGATTTTTCAAAACTTTAAAGGTTTGATTTAAATTTTTGTTATCGGAAGTTTTTTGGGTCTGCAGTGCAACTTTCAAGTGATTACAAAATATCGCTGATTTTTGACAATTTTTTTCGCTAAAATCTCACGCCTTTTCTTCCATACAAAGTTCCTGCTCGAATATTTTTATGTGGAAGAAAAAACCTTGCAAAATCAGGAAAAAAATTTCTAGAAACCAATACCATTTTCTAGTCCCTCGAAGCTTGCAATATATATCCACAGAAATTCCGGTTAAAACGTTTAAAGTTTTGATGACATTTTTAAAATTTTGATGAAATTTTTAAAAATCGTTTTAAAATTTTTGTATGAATCTTTAAAATTTGGGTGGAGATTTTGAAACTTTACTTTATATGTTTTCTGTTATAAAAGGTGGTACAAAATTAATCATTAATTTTGTTTTGCAAAACTTTTTTAGTAAAAAAAAAAATATTTTGAGTGGTGGACATCTTTATTTTGAACACCTTGTTGTATGTACTATAAAATTACGCAGAAAAATTCTAAAAATTTTGAGTAAAAAGTAGAATGTTTTGATGAAATTTTTAAAGTTTTGAAAAATTTTGTAAAATTGTGCACAAAGTTTGAGGCTGCACTTTACATGGTTTCTTTTTGGCAGAAGTGATGAAAGAAATCTTTGGAGTGTGAACCAGCAGTGGGTAGCGCAATTATTCGTTGTTTTGAGAAAAAAATTTGGCTTCGCTTCTACTGCAACCGCCAGCCTTCTTATTCAAATATTTTGTAGCATTTATAAGGGCAAATATTTCTTGAGTAAACTTCGTCACAAGTTATAATTACCTCGATTGATTTTCTGTTGGGCCAGACCTCTCCCACAATCAATATATTTTATCCGCCGCATTCACAAAAGACCAAGCAACGTTTTATTGCATTAACGTGCGTGCTTCCTTGCGTGAAGTCTCCCCACACCCGCATTACTCATACATGCGTCAGCGCGTCTATTTCCATAGCTAATTAAATATTTTCGGCAAATATGCGCGCATTGAAATTGCCAACCAAACATTTTCTCAAGTATTTCATAGTGAGCGTTAAACAAATCCCAAATGACGCATTCGTCTAACGGAAACGGAAACCAGAATTGTGGCAAGCAAAAGTACATAAGCGAACAGGCAAGGCGGAGCAGTAGAAGAGACGGCCGCAGCGCAGAAGAAAGCTGTCGAAGCTGATTGCTTTCCACTGGCAGCTGTAAAGTGGGACAAAAAACTTTTATTTGAACTCGAAATTTTTGTTTGCCATTTAGCGCAGCTGACAGCAGCCCCCGGCACAAGGCACTCCTCTACGAGCACGAAAACTCTGCCGTTGCCGTCAGCTATTTACCCGGGTGCGGTTCCTATGACTTTGTTGACGTTGCCGCTGACGTTCGCGCTGCCAGCGCTCCTACTATTCGTAACTTTTCATTGTTTTTCTTTCGATTCATTTCACGTTTTAATTTAGGTTTCATCTTTCTGCGTCATTACACCGGAAAATGTTGGCATCGTTACGTTGCCGCTACTCTTACCGCGTCACTATTGCCAGTGGCGTTGGTTGACTTCGATGCCAATGCGACTGTGCTGTCATTGATCCAGCAGCAGCAGCAGCAGCAGCACTGCGGAAGCTAAGACGCAGCAGCAAACACAAACAATTCAAAAGTGGAGTGAAGCGAAACGGCATTGAGTTTGCCTATGTGCGTGCGTGTGTGTGAGCGTTTTTGCATTTATGCAATGTGGTTGTGTGTTTGTGTGCGTGTATTCGATCCGAGCACTTGTGTAGTGAGGCGTGCAATGCGGGCAAAGTAGCGGCGACAACGAAACGCGTATAAAGAAAGTTGAGAGCAAAGTTTTTAATCACTCAAAAGCCGCAAGGATTTAATCAGCGCAATGGTGGCCTCACTCAAACGTTGTGCGAGCGCACACATAAGTTTACTTACTCGCGTTAGTATGTGTTTGTGAATATGTTCATATGTGCTCTCTATGTATACATGTATGTGTGAGGTTGTGCGTTCGAGCGCTACTTTGCTGAGGTGCATGCGGTTTTGCCACTTGAGAGGCTTTCGCCATTTGCTTTGGTTTTGCCAACAACTTTCGACTACTTGCGAGGAGTTTTCAAAATAAGCCACTCTCAAAATTTGATAACAATTGGCAGCAATGCAACAGCCTCAACGATGATGAGGCCGCCTAAAAAATTAAAGATTTCATGTAAAGTACGTGAGCGAACACATGAGTGGGCTTTGGTTTGTATACGAGTTACTTCGTTGAGGCAGTAATTTTCTGCCACTTCTGCGAAAAGTGAATACAGGAAATCAGAGCGTCTGAAAAATACGCAATATGTGAGTAGGTTAGACGAGGTGAAGTGGAAAGATGATATTAGTATTTAAGATTGAAAGCAACACATTTTATCTGAATAAAAAAAAAAAAAAATGAAAATACAAAATAGACTCTCGCACAGAGCTTTACAAGAATAGTGATTTATTGTTCATTTTTGTAGCCTTTCTATACCAATTGAAAACCTTTCGCTTTAACTCCATTATTACTGTCGGTGTTATATCCTTGCAAACAAATCCATTGGAACTTTATACGACTCTCATTAATGAAAATGTTGTACGATCAGTTTAATTGAATTTAATTTATACATTTTTTAAACCTGTTGCTTGCAAGGTGCACGTGACCTATATTTGACTACAATTTTGTCATTTTTTTATTTTTTTTCTCATAGGTATTTTTTGAAATTTCCCAAAGAAACTTACAATAAGTATTAAAATCATATAAAGTAATTCATACTAAATATTATTCCCTGTCAATGCATCGGTCAAAGCCTCTTAGCCAAACTGTGAAAAATGCAGACCCTGACTCTTATCAGCAAGGCAAAGATGACTCAGAGCCACCGTCAACCTGCGGCCGCTTTGTATGTTGGGCAGAGTCGGGAAATGGCTTGAGAAAAGCATACAGCGCAGACTTGCAGAATCTGTTGAGAGTGCAGAAGGATAGTCAGCAGGGCAATACGGTTTCCGAGGAGGAAAACCCACCCTTGACGCAATAGAAGAGGTGGTAAGCACTAACCACTACCCGAACTACATTACCATCCTGGCAACGCTTGATATACGAAACGCTTTTAATTGCTTACGATGGATAGACATTACGAGGGCGGTTCAATAAGTACCCGTTTTTGATGACAGAGGGCGTTCCTGAGGGAAGTTGGTATTAGCATCCAGTGCTTCTATTTATCAAACACCGACCAAACAAAATTTAGACTGATTGACAAGTGTGTTTGGATTTGGCAGCTATTCGAGTAAGATCTGTTTCGTGATTTCCGGTAAGACGGAAAAATATCGGTATCGCTTGGTAATTCACTTTTTGGTTTTGGATGAAAAAAATGCAAAGAAATAAAAGCAAAGTTGGATGCTGTCTATGGGACGCTTCACCATCTATGACCACATTTAGATATTGGTTCGACGTGGGCGTTCAATTTAAACATGGGCGAACATCCGATTTTGATGAGGAGTGATCAGGACGCCCGGCAGACGTGCTTACCGAGGAAATCATATAAGAAGTCCACGACATGATTCTCGCTGATCGACGAACGAAAGTGCGCGAAGTAACAGAGGCTATAGGGGTGTCGACCCGAATGGCAATTGATATTTTACATGATAAGTTGGCGAGGAAAAAATGTTCGGCCCGATGGGTGCCGCGATTGCTCACAAGCAATAATAAGCGGATGCAGCTGTTAACTTCAAAGCAGTGTTTGGATTAATTTAAGCGAGATTGGTAGGAATTTTTGCATCGAGTGGTTACCGTTGTTGTAACCTGGAGTCATCTGTACACCCCAGAAACTAAGCATAAATCAAAACAATAGATTTCTCCCGGTGAATCTGCTCTCAAGAAGACGAAGACCGTCAGATCGGCTGGAAAGGTCATACTGAGAATTTTTTGGGATGCGAACGGTATCATTCTCATGAAGTAAAAACGATTACTGGAAAATACTACAGTGAGTTATTGGACCGCTTTTATAAAAAATTGAAGGAGACGCGGCCACATTTGGCGTATCAGCACATTCCTACCGCACCCGCCGCATTCACCAGATCTGGCTCGCTGCGACTTCTTGATGTTCCTTAACATGAAGAAATGGCTCGCAGGAATAAATTTAGTACAAAAAAGGAAGTCATCGCCGAGATAAAGGTGTTGTAATAAATTTAAGACGATTTTCTGATTGATAACCAATGCTGGATAACCGGAAGGTTGAATTGTCAAATATCTATTGATTGATCATTAAGATATGGTCGAGTTTTTATACTTATTTTACTTATTTCTTCGTATTCTATAACACATGTTTACTTAACGTTTACTTAACAAATTTTAGCGACAAAGAGAAATGCAATTTGATTCCACTGAGTATGCGGACAAACAATTTAGGCACATGCCGAAAAATGCTTGTAGTCAGCTTCTGCAGCTCATGCAATGAACCTTTGAAATATGAAGTATGCATTAATTAAATTAAAAACAACTGAGGATGCTTTCCATTTCAATTCAACCGGGCTATTCGGGTCATGTTCTTCGATTTTGATGTAACTCAAATATGTTGCTCTCTGGTCAAAATAATGAGACACGTATTTTTTGGTAGCCCGAAAAATTTTTTTTTCAAGATTTATCGGCAGTTTTGTTCTTCGGCTCAAAATCGATTTTTTTTCATTACATAAGAAATTTTTGTTTTTAAATGCTCATAACTTAGTCAAAAATGAACCGATTTTAATGATTCTGGGTTCAAAATGAACGTAATTACTTACACGAACGACTTCATGTAGAAATAATTGCAAAAAAGTAGTTGACAATTTTTTATTTTGCAAAAAACAAAAAGTGCGAAACAGGTTTTTTACTCAAAAATTCATTACTCAAAAACAACTTATTTTAGCTACTGGGCATTCAGCTCAATTGAAGTTTGAGGTGTCCTCTTGATTTGGAAAAAGTTATATAAAAAAAATACACTTTTAAAAATATTGAATTTCGAAAAAATTTCAATTTTTTTTCTTTCAAATATTTTTCTTTTCAAATATACAAATACATAGACAAATAAATACATTCTTCCTCTTTCATGTCCTTGCATTTTTCCGATTTAGAAGTTCACCCGCCAGTCGGTTTGGGAGGTTTATTAATTTTGTTGAGTAGCCGATGATCAGCTTTCTTATATCCTCCTCCACTACATTTACATTAAAGTATTTATTAAAAAATGACACTTAAATATGAACATGAAACTCGGCTTCTCTTAAAAGTTTACCAGAAAAGTCATTTCAAGTTAACCTAAAACCACAAATCGCTCGAGTTTGCTAAGAAAATTTAGGTTGTCGGTGTAGAAGACAAAGCTTCAAGTCAAATTTGTAGTATTAGTTAATTCGATATTCAAAGACACTCTGTACTTTGGGAGACGGCAACCTTTCCCAGTTTGGGTTAACGTCACAAAATTACGCCTGGGGAGTAGGATCAAGCATCTTCTTTTAGCAACTTTCTTCAACCGAAGCTTACAGGTTTCCAACCACCTCAATCCTTTTTCAAGCAAACGGGAATGCAAATGTGTATGCAGCAAAGTCGGATGCTCCTTTTTCGCACGCTGATTAGGCTTCTGTGTAGACAGTGAAGCTCCGACCGATACTCTCAAGTCCGTAACCAACTCTGAATGTGTTCAAGCTAGAGAAGATTCCGACAATTTCATTCACAGCGCAGAGTCAATTTTTATGGATTTTAAGGCATGGAGATGGTTTGGGAATGAAGAGTGAAAACTTGGGTAATTGAAGTCAAACACATTAGACCTCCTGAAGTCTTCCCTAGTTAAACCGCATTTCGAGTTTTCGCAAGTTAAATATAAGACTAGAACTGCTACTTTCAGCAGGTAGACTAGTCTCGATATTTTCAAGGTATTTCATTCAATTTGGTCAACATTCGATGGAAGAGGCATAAGAAATTTTCCGTTCCAAACTAATTTACGGCTTTTTGTAAAAATATTTAGTAATAAAACACTGCGTAATTGGCCCGATAGTTGCCAGGTTCAGCAGGACACTCTGGTAGAGTTGTGGGTGAGGTAGGGCCCATTTAGTACTGTCAGTCTGAGTGTCGTGTGCTTTGACAAACAAATTTCTAGAAAGTAATTTCTTTGAAAACCTGAATAGTTTAAACACGGTTACTTGGAAGGGTTGATTAGGTATGAAAAAGTCGGATGGGTTAAAGTACATTTTTAGATCACCATTCCAGGCAACAAAATGTGTCACTGTGGCTATGTATTTCCTTAAGAGTCCAACCGTGTACTCTAACTCAACTCAACCTACCCATTCTGTGAAATTATGAGAATCATTTTTAATTCCGACATTTGTTTCAATCCATTGGCCCTTACTCAATTTCTTTTCTGCCAGCGCTCATCAACCCAAAGTAATTTGCACTTGCCACGTTTTCTTTATGGCTGCGCATCAAATCAACATAAATGGGTTAAACGCAAGTGTCAATACGAAGGCAATCGAGTTCTGTGCAACATCCCTCGCCGCCTTCATTGTTGATTGGAAAATTAACATTGCAACAGCGGCAGAATTACAATAGCAATCACATTGCGCCAGTATTCCTTGGCGGCTGATGGAATTGCAATTCGATGTGAATGCCATTTTTTACATTGTCTCCTTTTTATGAAATCGAGAAGATGATGTAAAGTTGCCGTGAAATTACGATTGACGTAAACAATGTGCTGCGGCAGCCACCAAGAGCTGACGACGGTGGTCATTTTGACGATTGGCGATCACAAATTGCAACGTAACGGGAAAATCGTTGTGAAAAAATAATAGGTGAGTGAGAAAATGAGTTGCACGTGAAAGTGTACAAGGATGAAGCGAAAAAAATGCAATATGGCAGGCAGGTCAGGTGAAATGTCAGCGAAGGAGAGAAAAAATTAAATGACACTAAAGCGCTAAGCGGATAATAGTCAGGTATTTGCAGTTGAAGCACTCTTGGGACCACTGTTGCACCAGCTATGCAAATGAGCGAATTATAGTGCAATCACGAAAAACTGAATGCGAACGAGAGATGAGAGAGAGCGCGAAAGCTAATGCGAAGTAAGGACGATGAAGATGAGGCGTGATGAGCGGTGACGAAAGTGAGGATTTTGTCAGGGCGAAATTAGCAAAGAGTTATCCGAACGCTGGGTAAAGGAATTCCATTCCTTCGCAGTTACATTTATAGATACGTATGAGCATATTATGCGCCTTGGCCAATTTGACGCCAGATATTTCAGTTTAAATGCCTAACACACCACCCAAAAATGACTATAAAGGCATCACAAATGAAAATCAAAATCGTTAAAAATCTAGGAAATTTCTGAGCTATTTCAAACCTTTTTTTTATTGTGCTAGACTAATATTCGGAAGTGCTTAGGTTGGAGCCCCAAATGATAAGAAAACAGTTTTAACTAACAGTAATAACTAACAGTCGCCCTACAGTAAGCAATGGCACACCTCCGAGTATAATTTTGACATTAAAAAGCTCATGTTAAAACACCGGTGCTGAAGTGGTGGTTAGATTCACGAGGCTGTGAACCAAGAGGGAAGCTCAGTATGGGGATTGGCTGGTCACCCATCCGCGAAACGGCATTTGTGGTGATCATTTAATCACCTATATGGAGAGCACCGCACCAACCAATTCCCAAATCAAGGTGTGCTTGGAATCGAGCCGAGAACTAAATGGTGCAGGGAATTAAAACATGTGTATTGCTAACGTAGCTTACCTCTTGAATACTTGGCCCCCATCGAGAGTAACTGTGGCCTTTCCGCAGCATGGGGCGCAACCGCGGAAGACCGTAAGCAACCGTAAGAATCAGAAGATGTCAGATAAAAAAACCAAAAATTCAGATAAAAGCGACACAATACCTTCTTCTGCAGAGGACAATATGCTGGCTTCTAGCCAAGATACGGGTGGCAGTAGGGAGCAAGGGAAGTGTCAGTCGTAGTACTCCCTTGCCAAATACGAGCAACGACAAATAAGACAACCAAAAGCGCTAGAACAGCCAGTAGACGGCATTAAAAAAAAAAAGCAACCAGGCTGCGAAAAAACGCAAGTCAGAGGGCCTTAAGCGCCAACAAGTCGTATGCTTCAGCGAAAACAAATAGATCACAGGACGTGTTAAATCAGCCATCAAAGAAGGTGTCGCTTTAGCTGGTATCGTAGAAACAACAAAACAAACACCACTTAGCGAGGCGGTTAATGATAACCTTCTCATTGCACTTATCGAGGAGAACACCAACAGCAGAGCCGTCCTACAGAAGTGGGGGTAGGTTGAGGTTAAACTGCCCAAGATCGGAGTATAGAGCGGTGCTCTTCCTTCCTTCGATTCTGCTGGCATAATTCTGGCATAAGTAGGCCATGAGTAAGCTTATTCCGCCTAAGGGAATACCTTGCCCTCCTTGTGCTCGCATTTGGCTACCGGTGCCGTTGGACGACTTGGCAATCTTGAAGGCGGAAAAATCGCGAGTGCTTGCCAGCACTAGAAAAATCTGACAACTGGGTGCGGTTTGGTCTGAGAAAGGCCAAGCTGAAAACATTTAAAGAAGACAGTAACGACAACAACGAAGACCATCCAAAAGAGGTCGATAATAACATGCAGCTGGAGGAGCTAGGAAACCTAGTAGAAGACAACGACAAACCTGGTCTCTAAAGACGTACAGGTTAATCTGCAGCGCTCGAAATGTGCTACAGCGTACTCGGATGTTCTCTTCCAAGAGAGGGACATCAATATCGGGTTTATACAGGAAGCCTGGGTCGAGGGCACTGAAATTAAAGGGTTTGAAGACAACAACAACATTAACCTATTCTACATTGAATCACGCGGTAAGTCCAGGTCATGAGTAGTTATTAAAAACACATAAAAGCTTCTCTGTTATCTAACTTTGGTAGCCCTGATTTCCCAGTTGTGAAGGTGAAGTTGCAGAAATCGGCTATAAATCTAGCATCAGTGTATATGTAAGACGACAAACCGGCGCCGCTAGATGAAGTGGCTCGATTCTTATTATCACACAGCAACACAGACAACAGCGCCAAGAGTTAAAGATCGACCAAAAAAAAATTTTAAAACTAAAAAAAAAAATAATGGATTTCTTGCGAAGCCATATTATTTCCAAAAAATCTGATAGAAAAGTTTAAAATTTTGATGAAAATTTTACGCGGTTTTATAAATTTATATATGTAAACCTTGTAACATGGATTGATATGATGTTTGCTAAAAAATGCACTTTATTTTTATAAAAAAATATGCGAAATTAAAAAATAAATAAGTAAGTCATCAAAACTTGCCAAAATGTGGTGTCTTTATAATAATTTAGAGGGGTGTATATATTATTTTTCTCGTTAGAATAAAAAATGAAAATTATAGTACAAAAATGTATAAAATAAACGATATGAATTAAAACTTCGAGAGCTAGCGCGAATCAGTGGGTTTCTGATGCTGTGCAGATATTTTTCTCTCCTTATTTTCTCATTTGTCTTGCCAAATGCGAGTTGGCCCTACTGCCATTGCCACTGCCTTGAGGCAAATGCTTTAAGCAAAAGTGATAGACAATCAATAAAAATGCCAAATAAATGTGACAGTGCTTTGCCAAGCACGCGGAATCGCTAGGCATCTATAGCAGAGCTGGAGTAGAGATAAGACTGAACTGCCAGTTGGTGGGAGTGAACCGCCAGTTGGTTGAGTGCCGCTCTGGCTGAGTATTAAAGTGACAGATCAATGGTACGCGCAGCAAAAATACCACTTCGATTGACAATAATAAAAATTGAACTAAAGTACCAAGATTGCTGTGGATTTCTTATGCGCACAGTCACGCGCACAGTCACGCGCACAGCTAATGCCGTCTTGCCACAAATCCCACGCCAGCCGCAGATGTCAGGCAGCCAACATTTGGTGGCATTTTGCGGTCGTTGACAGCTTCTTCGTCATTTCGAATTGAGTTTGAAAAAAAAAACAAATTGGAAAAGAAAAAAACGAAAAGCTGACAGTTATTAAAAAGTGGCAACAAAAGCCATCAACCAGAAATTCAGCGCATCAATTGCGGCGGTGGCAAGCAGTGTAGCGGTGCCAATGACATGTTCTTCTCAAGGGACAACTTGGTAGGAAGATGCCTGGTTGCCGCCTGAAGCTGTTGGGTGGAGTTCACCAGCGGTTAATGCTACAATAAATTTAATATATATTTAATACGCTTATTTAATTTTGTCTATGCAGCGCTGCCGGCCATAATCTCTTTGTACGACAAAGTTGATTGCTCATAAAATTTGTAACGGTTTGCTATTGTTGACTGATAATGACTTTATTTGTATTTTTTGTTTATTTTTGGGTAGTCGTGCTGGGTGCTTGTCCACTTTGTACAATTAGACGCACACAGACACAGACACACATCAGCGATGCCTTGAATTGTTCGAATGCGAGCAGCGAGCCAATTACTCTCATGCGATTTATACATTTAAGGCGGGTCATAAATTTTTGTGTATTTAGAATGTTAATTATGCAAGTATTTAACGAGGCTGTTCAACATAAAATTGTGATTGGTTTCTGTAATCTTAAGTGAATTTGATAAGTGAAGTGGCGTCTGATAAGCCACAATTAACTGGGTAGCAGAGGCACATTTTTAGGCACTTCTGGAGAGGTGCCACGTAGAAGATTTAATAATTTATTTGTTATCATGCGAAATAAAATTTTGTTTGCTGATTTCAATTTATTCGTTCATTTATTTACAATATTTAACAGTTTAAAAACTGCAGTATTTCTTGCAGACGAAAAAAAAAAACAGATTAATGCAAAATAATTCAATCAAAAATAAATTAAAATTATATTAAGTGCGCAGCTAAGTTCTCGCTGTTTTTTGATGAAAATACAGCTTTATTTAAAAAAAATGGTTACAAGTGAATTACTGAATGTATAGCCCATCGCTGGCTACTACTTTGTCCCATTTTTCTGGTAGATATCGTACATCGTCGCGTAAAACTGTTCATCTTTTGAGACTATCCACGAATGAAGCCATTTTTTGATGTTTTCATATGAATGGAACTGCTGGTCAGCTAGACCATGTGCCATCGATCGGAACAAGTGATAATCGGACGGCGCAGTATCTGGAGAATATGGCAGGTGGGGTCGGATTTCCCATTTCTGTGTTTCGAGGTAGGTTTTAACGGGTTTGGCAACGTGAGGCTGAGCGTTGTTATGCTGTAGAATCACTTTTTCATGCCTCTCCGCGTATTGCGGCCGCTTCTCGCCCAGTGCTCGGCTGAATCGTATCAATTGAAGTCGATACCGATCCCCAGTGATGAATTCGCTTGGTTTTAACAGTTCATAATAAATGAAACCAATTTGGTCCGACCAAGTACATAGCATAACCCTCGCAGCGTGAATATTCGGCCAAGCGACGACGTACAAGCATGACCGAGCAGTCCATTTGACTTTCTTTTCTTTGGATTGCTGTAAGGAATCCAATTTTCATCACCCGTTGCTATGCGATGAAGGGTTTTCTTCCTTTTTGCCGCTGGAGCAGTTGTTCACTGGCGACACAACGAAAAAAAGACGTTCAGCATCTCTTGGTTTTAATTCATAAGAAATCCAAGTCCCCTGTTTCTGAGTCATTCCCAAAGCATGTAATCGCTTGGAAATGAATTGGCGGGTAACTCTTAATACTGAAGCAAGCTCTTCTTGCATTTGACACGGAGCAATGCCTCCAATTCCGCGTCTTCGAAGGTTTTTGGCCTCCCTTCACGCGAACATTCAAATCAGTGTCCTTGAAGCGACGGAACCAATCTCGGCACATTGTTTCACTTAAAGCAGCATCTCCATAAACTTGTTTTGGCTCTCGATGCGCTTCAGTCGCCGTTTTTTACGAATGAAAGAGGAAAATCAACACTTCCCACAAATGAAGATTATTCGGCACAAAATCAGACATTTTCACGTAACCAAAATTATAGGTATGATACCGATACCAAAATAAAATCACTAATGTGTCGTTGACGTTAAGGTTATGTTAGAATCGACTAACACACACTGCGCATCTATTGACAAACAGGAACTTAGTTGCGCACCTAATAATTTTATAGTTGCATTGTAATGAATGAAAAAAAGTAGAATTTCTTATAGTTTGCAGAGAAAATATTAGGGAATACTTAGAATTAATTCAGCAATTCATTCAGCTACATTTTGAAATGGTTCTTTGTTGAAGAAAAATCTAGGCCAATATGACTTGAAAGTGAATTAAATTCTCTCAAAGAAATCTCTAGAAATCAGAGCATTGGAAGCATAATTAGTTCTAATCATCCCTAACCAGAAAATATCATAATAGCGTAAGCTTCGAGTAGCGACTCCCTGTCAATCGCCGCACTTAGTAAGTCGAAAACAAAAGTGAGGGAGAGGCAGAGAATAATATTTCTAGTTTCTAGTGTTTTTAGATGAATGAGCAAGCACCGACTTTTATAGTGTGCAATTGGACCAATAAAATGCAAGAAACTCAAAGCATAACGGACGGGGACTTTCTAGAAAGTTCAAGTCTTCTAATATGATAAGCATAAAATGGTCTCCAAATAAAAATATATTCTAGCGTATTCCAGCTTTGAATGCCCAAGAGAGGTGTAAATGTAATAGCTTAAGAATTTTTTGTCTAGTTGTATCTAGGGTATCATTGAGCTATGTTACACCACTCATCATTTTTCATTAATATCTATGCCATTAACAATAGTCAAAAAAAGAAAAAAAAATCGGAAAAAACATTCCCAAGTACATTTTCAAAAAACAAAGGCCAATGTGCAGCAAATAGATACACGATTGGAATGTAAAGTCTTTGTCACGGATTTTTTGATTCCCAGGCATGGAACTTTTATTTTCGAAGTCGAGCTTCTTAGGCGTCGATGGACGAGCGAGAGCGGAAAGTAAAATTTCAAGGCCATGCAACGTTTTGGGCATTTTCGTTCCGCGAGAGAGAAAAAAAATAGAACGGAGAAGAATGTGAGAGAGAGAGCTATACCTTATATATATGTATCTTAGATACACTTTAGGCCATTTTTCCTTGTGGTTGCTTTTTGGCGCTTGGTTGTTGGTGCAAACTTGTATGAAATATATTTTTGGTGCCTACTTTTTGGCGTTATATTTCCTTGGTGCGAACTGTTTTGGGGTGTTCTTTGGTCCCAATTTTTTGGCGTTTATTTTTGGTGCCTACTTTTTGGCGCTTATGTTCGTTTCCTGGCTAGTGCTTGTGCGTACTATAAAGTGCTATCCATTACGGCGTCGGATTAATTGGTATTGCCTTGCGGTCATTTGTGCCGTTGCTGCGGTCCTGGAATCGTTGCATTTGTGCGGGTGATAAACGCTCGGAGTAGTGCGCATTGTTGCCACGGTCTGTGTCCGGCGTTTAACTACACCGGTCGACCCTTCTCCGTTTTTTATAAATTTTGTCTATTTGTATTCTTTGCAAATGTAGTGAATTTATTTAGATATTTATTCTTTCTCTCTCTCTCTCTCTCATTTGGGTCTCTTCCTTCTTCTTTGTCTGCCTTGAAAATTTCACTTCCGTTATGTGTACTACGCTACACGCACTTTTTTATTTTTATGTATCTGTTGAAATCAAAATGAGCTTCGCTTGAAAATATAGGGTCTGCCATATAATTTTACGGAATTAAAAATGCTATAAAAAAGAAACTACTCAATATTTTTCCAAACTGTTTTTTTTATTTTGAAGTACAATCCTTCCGGTTAATGATGGAACAAAACTTCATTCATATGGCTACCTCGGCTAGCCATGCACCATCCCATACGATCGGTCATCGCGTATGTTGGCCTTCAGTGCATCAATTGTTGCTGGTTTGTGGGCATAACACTGGCCCCAAAAATAATAATCCAACGGCATCAAATCGCAGCTCCGAGGCGAAGTAACGCACATACGCTTCATTCGGTGCTTCTCTTCTTCCCATTGCCGTACGTAATTTTCGTACACATTCTGCAACATTACCATGATTTTCAAAGTAACGTCGCAATATTTCCCAGCGTTCTTTGAGCGTATATACACCCATTTTCGTTCAGCGGAAGAATAAAACTAATTTTCTGTCAAATCAGATGACAGCTAAGTGTTACCATTCTTCAAATAATACCTAGTTCAAATCCGTAATGATAGATGGCGGGCCCTGTATAACCGTGAAAAGCAATCGAGTTTTCCTTAAAGCCAGCCAATTTTTTACATTATCGACGTTCGCACTAATTGAACTGGTAAGACTTAAAGTCTATATTCAAGTGAAAAGCCTGAGTCACAATGCATTTTAGTATCATGTACCGAGTCAATTCAAATTTATTTATTAAGCCAATTCAAATCTATTATTTGAGCCTCCATGATCTGTTAAGCCATATGATGTAGAAAGGTACGAGGTTCATTTGAGAAGTCTGTGGAAAGTCAAGGAGATGGTGCTACTGGCGCGTATCGAGGTTATGTTTACATATAGTTTATATATGCGTCTACGGCTCCGCGGGGAAGAAAAGAGCCGCGCCAATCTCTTGATTTCTCTCCAGATTTTTGGTTTTAAATAAGTCAGCTTCCAAATTTCTCCTCCAAGTTAGTGCTGCTATGCCTCTACGTCGACTGCCTAGTGGTCTCTTCTTAGCACGTGCCCGAGCCAACCCCATTTTATTTGCATGATTTCCAGGCGCATTGGTGTCTGCTTATAAGGATCCCACAGTTCAGTTGTTGAGATCGCGTCGGGCCAGAAAATTGTCAATATTTTGCGGAGACAGGAGACAACAATTGGTGGAACCAATGAGGAGGTGAGGGGCTGATTTGGCTCTCACGGATCCTTCGGTCTATTATTTGTTCTCTAATTTGAAGAAATGGCTGGAGGGAAAAATATTTTAATCAAAAGAAGAGCTGTTTGCAGAAACGAATGGCTATTTTTCAGACTTGGACAACGTCTATTATTCGTGCTGGATCAGGGCTGTAAGGCTGGTGAATCATTAATTCAATCTTCTGGAAGCGCAAAATATCTCTCGTGTGAGCTGATTGCCTTGCCTACGGCCATTGGTTTTGCTTAATTTTTTGAAATTTTATAGCAAACAAATGGTTGTGTATCACTCAGATCTGACTGTTAAGCTCGTCTTGGAACACTAATACCTTTGATTGCTGTTTTGTTGCCAGCTCATATGCATAGATCCAAGTTTCGTCAGCTGTTATGATATCAAAAATGTGCTTTGAACCAACGCCATTAAATTTCTTTAATATTTCTTTACAACAAGCAAGTTCTTTTCGGACAATTTCTAAACTATGCGGTATACAACGAGAAGGAATCTTCTTGTCCACCAAAAGTTCATGCAATATTATGTGTGTGCTGGTCACAGTATTGCTCATGGATGCCTCTATCTCGCGATGGGTCACATGACGATCGTGCGTTATTAATTGCCGCAAAGCATTGACTGATTCTGCCATAACAACAGTTTTTAGACGACCTCGACGGAATTCATCTTGCAGGGATCGACGGCCAATTTGCTTCTCACTATACCAGTGCTTCACATTGGCTGAGTAGCACTCTAATTGACGCCGAAAATTGTAATAAATCAACGCTCGAAAATATTCACAAAATTCTAATTTTTGTGATAAAATTTTCCAAAGTTTTTAATAAAAATATCGAATTAGAGGTCATCGCACGTAGCGTTTCAAAGGCGCAAAATATAAAAAGTAACTCTCGAATAGTCAAAATGTATCAATATCAACCACTGTACTCGGCGTCTTCATATACAACTACATATATTTGAGTGTAAACACTTGATATTCGTTTTCGTATTTTCTCTTATCGTAAGAGAATCTGGATGACTGGTCATTTTGCGTGTTTGCACTGGCGAAGGCCGCTGGTGGCCCACCGATCAAATACCTCAGCTATGATTTGCTCAATAGCTATATGGGGCCGTAGCGATTAAGAGAGCCGCTATATGCTACATACATTTTTAAGATTAGTTATGCTTATATTTTATTTATTTTACTATTAATTTTGTTAGTTTGTATGTATGAGCGCTTGCTCATGGAGGAGCTTTAGTAGATTTAGCTATTTTTTTATTACAACTAGCTGGAATTTCATCAATTCCAGGAGCACGAAATTTTATTACAACAGTAATTAATATACGATCCACTGGTATGACATTTGATCGGATTGTGTCGCCTTATCCTCATCCAATAGTCGCAATATTTTTCATACTAAATTTTGTCCTTTATTTTTCCAATGATTTTGTGGATAGTTTGTTGAAATTTGTTAATTTTTCCTTGCAAAATTTGAATCTTTGATTTATATTGTAACATTTTTGTTGTAAAATGAACTCCATTTTTGTGTAAAATTAAGTAGAAAAATTTAACATGAAAAACATTGCGAATATTGTAGTCAGATGCAGTGACTTAATAATGTAAATTCAAATGTATGCTTCATGAAAGTATGCACGGCTGTACATATATGTGTATGCATGCATTTTGCATCTTTTACCGAATTGATATAGTGGAAAACACCGCTTAAATCGCTTGAATTTAATCCGCACATTACATTTTCCAATGTACCGCCGCGCAGCAGATCACTCATACGCCATGTCGTTGCATGCCATATTTCCTCTTTGCAAATTCGGAAAAATTTGCATTAATCGGTTCCTTTTTTTAAATGGTAATTTAATTTGCTTATACTTTTAAATTATACAATACATGCTAAAAAAAGCAACAATAACAACAACAACTAAAACATGTTTTCCACACAAATACGCAGATGCAAGCATTGGAGAGCGTGCCGACAAATAATTTATGTCTGCAATATGTGCGCAGTAGTACAAATGTTGAACAAGCAATGAGTGCTAAACAACAATGCAATATTTATAAATTGTTGCATTTACCTGCGGAGCTACAAAAAAAAAGTGCATTTTCCCTAAGAGTAGCAACGCAGGCGTTAGCGGGCGTAGGTGAGGGCATACAAAAAGAGATGTGCGTGTGTGTGAGTAAATGCAACATGCGTTGGCCGGGTGGGTAGTAGATCACCATAATATATTTACTTATGTAGAAAATGTTTGCGATAAAAATTGAATTGGAAATTAATGTTATACCATTAAATACACACACACACATCAGCAGCAGCAGCAGCAAATGAGTGTTATGGAAAACATGAAATATAGCAAATAATAAGAACATTTATGTATAAATTAGTCAACTCATGATTATTCATCAATGCGAGCATGAGCGACGCCAGCACAAATAACTGTTGCCATTAATAGCATTTGAGCAGTAACAACAAGCGCTCGAAAAATACATTTTTGAATACCTACCTTTTGCCAGCCGCCGCTCTTTGCTATATTTTGCCGACACTCACTTCTGTTTATAGCCACGCAGCAACCCTAACACACGCACGCCTCTTGTGATATTTCTATGCGCTGTATGGGGTTGTGTGGCTGCGTGCCACTTCCTACCGTTGTTCTTGTTGTTGCAGCTACTCATTGGCTGGCTGCCTTGCTTATGACACTACACCGCATGTCATTTGCTGAGCATATGTTCAACAAGGCTATTAGTTAGATAGTTAGTAGCAAAAATGTTAGAGCAACAACACGAACAGCAAGCGCCATAAATTCGTACAGATTCGAGCAACTGCAAAATGGCAAAAATAGTAAAAAAATTTTCAAAAAAAAAATTGAATGGTTAAAAATTGTTAAATAAATAGCAGCGCTCGCTGCATAGCATTTGAATTATTCTCCAGCAACAATGCGATATTGGGTGCTGAAATAAATATTGTGATAAGATTTTTGATACCTATCGATGTGAAAAAAATGTTGATTTCATTGGAATAATTTCATAGCAGTTTGCTTTAGCCTCTCTCTTAATTAATTTAGTGAAAAAAGGTATATTTTCAAGGATTTTTTTGTTCATGAGGATATGCCTAGGTTAGATTATTCAGTCAATTTCCTTATAATAATACAACCTTTTCTTAAATTTTCGTTCGAATAAACAGATAACTGAGCGAGGGACTTTGATTGTACGGAGGAAGAAAGGAAAAGTAGTATTGCGGATTACAGCAATACTCGCAAAAGCATCAACTTATAGAATACTCAAGCTGCGTTTCTTAAAGAAGAAGTTTCGCGCGGTATATTGCGCATGATTTTTTTGATTTATTAATTTTTCTTAGCACTTGAAAGCCATGAAACTGATTTTCGATAAAGTGAGTGAATTTGTTACTGAAAGATCAGAGATTATAAGGAAAATGTCTAATTATTACAGACCACTTTCAAAATGATGGAATGACTTGATTTATGGCACCCAATGGTAGGTGACTAGGTGAAATCACCTACGGCAGGCTAATCACCTAACCTGTCAGAAAAATCAAAAACAGAGTAACGAAACCATCGTATGACTGGGTCTTGTTGAGCCCCTATGCTTCAGAGCAAAGTGAAAAAGGGAGAAAAAAGGTGGGTGAAATGGTTGAATGGTTCTGGCATTCCCCAAGTAACACAAAAGTGCCATTTTGAGAACTCCAACGGGAAGATATCTCCAGCCAACCAGAGCTGTTGTTGCAACGGAAAAGGTTAATGCCATGTCAGTTGGATCGATTTAGGTTAGCGCACTGCTCCAAGACTGTCGAAGAAAAGAGCAACCAGTTGCCATAAGCGTCTAACTGCCAAACCTGGACATTCACAGATAAAGTTCCCAATAGTCTTCTTCTCTGAAAGGGACCCAATGCAATGGGTATGTGCGGGTAGTCCAATTCCCGGTAAACACAGTTCCGAGTTTAGAAGTTGAATGAAATGCAGTACCCAGGACCTTCTACGTCCTGCATTTGTTGTACTTGGACCAAAGAGTTATCAAAATAGCACACGAAGAAATGGAATTCCAGCTGACTTGCGCTTTTCTGAGAATTACGTTGTAAATTTCTTCCAGTGAGGGGGATGCCGATAACCGGGTAGGACGACAATTAAGTCGTCGCTGCGCCTGTCTGGTTGCTTGAAACTAGTGACACGCAGTGAATAAAGCTACAGACTTGCAAAAAAACTGCCATTCGGACAGCGACCGGTTGCCTCCTGATATCCCCTATTCAACACCTTCACCACGAGGCACAAATGCTCCCTGTAATGGAGCACAATAAACTGCTTAGCAAGCAGTTCATGCTAGAATGCTACCGCAGGTTTCACCCTTGCAGACACCTACTTGAGCCAGAGCCGCCTCCTAGGTGCGTCAGGAGACTCCTTTTAAACTATACCAATGAGATCCAGGATAAAACTGACAGAAATCTACTGGACACCAAACAGTATTTAGACAATCAATAAACGACATTCACCCCGAGACCGTCACCACCTTCTTAAGCTCCCGTGCTGTGAATGCCGTAATCGGAGACCAACCACCACCTATGGCAGATGAGGAGCTCCAGCTTCCCCGTGAGAGACGCGTAACATGGGCACAGCTACGTTCTGGTTACTGTAGCAGGTTAAACTCCTACTTCTAGACGACCGGTGATATACCCCACATTGACGGGGCTTCTATTACTGGTAAAACAACAACAGCAACAATTAAGTCAACCCCTGACAAACTCATCAGCTATTTCATTTCCCTCTATGTATGTGCCTATGTGTTCTGGAGCCCAGATCAGAGAAATGTTCCACATTCAAGAAATTTGAACTCCTCCTTACAAGAATTGACCAGTTTGGATCTGCACCATGGCATCGTCAGAGTCTTGATGGTGACTTGAATATCGGGAAAAATGCTAATATCTCCCTTGCTCCCATCTTTGCTAAGTGTTTTGCGTGCTCTCAAATATTCATAATTTCTTTAATTTTTCTCCGATCGACTTGATATTTTGACAATTTTTGTTTTTGAGACATTGCGCGGCCATCACTGATGTGAAATGTGGCCACGAAAAACGTGGAAAGCGAAAAAGTGGAAACAAAGGAAGTGACAAATCAAACCAAGGGAGCAACGTATATGAACCGGAATCTCCACAAGAAAAAGCTAAGCAGCAAAAAGTGGTATTCTATGCCGGGTTAATTATTACGACTTCATACTTAACCAATAACAATAACTAGGGGCTCCATTTGAACCTAATATTCATTTCTTACACCTAATATAAGTACTGATCAGCATCAGTGATAGTTTTTCCAATTTTTATGCTACATTAGCTGCCAACTAAATTGCCGTTCATGCAACATTCGCCAACCATAAGTGCTCGGCCAGAATCACGTTACGCCTTTTACCGAGCTATTAAAAATTTTACCGATCGCTTAAAGCGCTGCTTAAATCAATTTGATATCTGGATTTGGATATTGGACCGAAACATCTAACTGGATTTGGATTTTGGGCCGAACCATCGAATGGGATTTGGATATTGTACCGAGCCACGAACAATTGTGCCGAGCCAAAAAACCAAATATGCAGAATGGATACCTAAGCGAGGGATCTGAAAATTCTGTTTTAAAAATGCAAAACTTAGATGAAATCTAATGCTAATCTTAAATGAATATTTAATTACTTAAGGGGTTACAGGGGAGAATAGCAATAACGCGGCTAAGGAACAACAAAGCCGCGGGCGCCGACGGACTGCCGGCTGAGCTATTGAAACATGGCGGCGAGGAGCTGGTAAGGTGCATGCATCAGCTCCTATGAAAAATATGGTCGGATAAAAGCATGCCTGCCGATTGGAATTTAAGTGGGAATCCTGCAGTCTGTGTCAATTACCGCGGGATTAGTCTTCTAAATATCGCCTATAAAGTTCTAGCAAGCGTATTGTGTGAAAGGTTAAAGCCCACCGTCAGCCAACTGATTGAACCTTATCAGCGTGGCTTTAGACCTGAAAAGTCTACCATCGACCAAATATTTACAATACGCCAAATCTTGGAAAAGGCCCACGAAAGGAGAATCGACACACACCATCTTTTCGTCGATTTCAAAGCAGCATTCGACAGTACGGAAAGGAGTTACTTGTATGCCGCGATGTCTGAATATGGTATCCCCACAAAACTAATACGGCTATGCAAGATTACGTTGCTCAACACCAGCAGCTTCGTCAGAATTGGGAAGGACCTCTCCGAGCCGTTTGATACCAAACGAGGTTTCAGACAGTGTGTCTCGCTGTCGTGTGACTTCTTTAACCTGATGTTGGAGAGCATCGTACGAGCCGCAGAACTTAATCGCTCAGGCACAATATTTTATAAGAGCGTACAATTGTTGGCGTATGCCGATGATATCGACATCATCGGCCTTAACAACCTCGCTGTTAATTATGCCTTCTCCAAACTGGATAAAGAGGCAAAGCGAATGGGTCTGGCGGCGAACGAGGACAAACCGAAGTACCTCCTGTCTTCAAGCAAACACTCAGCGTACTCGCGTATGGGCACCCACGTCACTGTTGACAGTTATAATTTTAAGGTTGTAAAAGACTTCGTTTATTTAGGAACCAGCATTAACACCGATAATAATGTCAGCCTTGAAATGCAACGTAGAATCTCTCTTGCCAACAAGTGCTACTTTGGACTAAGTAGGCAACTGAGCAGTAAAGTTCTCTCTCGACGAACAAAACTAACACTCTACAAGACTCTCATCATGCCCGTTGAAAAGTACTTTTCTTCGGGGAAGAGCTTTAGAGCAAACCTGCCGACTAAAGGTTCACCACGAGAAGTCTTTACTATCTGGGAAGAGCTTTAGAGCAAACCTGCCGACTAAAGGTTCCTTTTAAATAAAAGATTTCTTTTTATTTAGTTAGGGCAAATGACTGCCTTCCAACTGCCAGGGCAAGCCTGAACTGCCCGCCTTCTGATAGAATGGCTTTATTTTATACTTTCGTTTTGCCTTCTCATCAAAAATATATAATTACAACCAAACATTGTTACAAGTAAAAATCAATAACAAAATTGTAAATTCATAAAAATACTATACAATAAAATTTTGCTTAGGCAGACTTAAATTTTGCTTAGGCAGACTTACTTCACAGCAAGCTATGGTTTTGCTTTGGAGTGAGGTGTCATATGACAAAAAAAATGTATTTGGTGTGTGCCATGTGTTTACTTATGTTTCGGGTTTCAAAAAAAAGAAAAGAATTATGTCATTGAAATTAAAGAGTAGAGTAAATTGAAATGGTTTACATAATTTAAGTTTGAGTTCATTTACCTATAAAGAGTATATTTAAAGAATTCGAAAGAAGTTTGAAAGTGAAGTGAAGGTACTCTACACCCCTATGGTTAAGATTGAAAATTACTGTGCTAAAAAAATTTGGTTAAATTTTGCAAGTTCAGTAGTTTTCAATAAAAATAATTTTATGACTTTAAAAGTTTCTTAGTGTATTTAAATTTATTTTTAATTGTATGTTTTATAGTAAATTTTTCTTTAATTTATTTAATATGATAATATTTTAGGTGATTTCTTATTAAGGTATTATTATGATATTCCTTAAGCTTATTGTTAATTTGTAATACAGAATTGACTCCCTATGGACTTTGCTGTTTTCTTCTACTTTCTAGTTTTACAAATACCCAGTCACCTACTTTTAATTCTGATGTGTTACTGCTCTTGTCATATAGTTCTTTTCTCTTTTGTTTTGTTAGTTTTATCAGCTCTTGTGCCCTAAGAAGTGACTCTTTTAGCCTAAGTTTCATCTCATTTGCGTAATTGTTTAAGTTATATACTGGTTGATTGTCCTCGATTATGTCAGTTGGTAAGCGTGGAAGTTTTCCGTATATTAACTCGTACGGTGAAAATTCCGTCTCTATGTTCGGTGTGGTATTAAAAGCAAATGCAAAATAAGGTAGCCATTGGTCCCATTCGTGATTTTCTACGAAGTGTAACAGAAATTCATTTAGGACTCTGTGACTCCTTTCAACTGTTATTGTCTGATGGTGATAGGGTGCAGAAAAGGTCTGCTTTATATTTAGTATTTCGTATATATTTTTCATTCATTCATTTGCAAACTCTGTACCTCGATCAGATTTGAATGTATCAAAAAGACCGTATTTTAGTATTACCTGTTCTACTAGTGTCTTAGCGATAGAAATTGCTTCTTTAGTTTTCATTGAGAATAAGATTACGTATTTTGTCAGTTCGCATTGTACCGTTAAAATATATCGGAAACCATTTGATATAATCAATGGTCCTACTGTATCTATGCTTAAATTTTCAAAGCTTGTACTAGGTGTGTCCGTTATTGTCATTTTTTCTTTTATGTACTTGGTCTGTTTGTTTTGAGTACATTCTTTACAACTGTTTATATATTGTTTTATTATTTTTCTCATGTTCTTCCATATGTATTTTTGTTTTAATTTTAAGATAGTTTTTCTTATACCCAGATGTCCTCCTAGTGCTGAATTGTGATACTCAAAGATTAAATTTTTTATAATTTCTTCGACATTAATTTGTTTTGGGGCTTTATATAAAATTATTTTTAAGGGTCTTAAATTTTGTTCTAATCTTTCAGTTTGCAACTTGTTGAATGCTTTCTTAAAATTTTCAATATTCATTTCTCTTAATAAATTATCTTTTTCTAGCGCTAGCTTTTCTATATTTCTTTTAGTCGCTATTGATGATAGTTTCGCCATGATTGAAACGTATTTCAGAGGCTCCTCACTATATCGGACTATTATATCCCCATTTTTATTTATCTGTATTTCGGATCCTTTCATTTTTTCTTCGTATACGAATTTTAATCTTTTTATATTTCTTATATCGGCTGTGGACGTAGAATCCCAAATGTGAAGTTGGCCTGACTTCGAAAGAGAGTTGTAGTTCTCCTTGTCTACCCTGGTGTTATTTTTGGCAGACATTCCCCTTGTTATTACAAATATTTTATTATTGTCATCACAATCCGTTGGGATCATTTTTTTTAGTATGTCTGAGTCTATCTTTATTCGTGATAATGCATCGGCATTTGTGTTCATTTTGCCTTGCTTGTAGACTATTTCGAAATCATAGTCTGACAAATCAAGTATAATCCTTGTCATCTTGGACGAGGGATTTTTGTGTGAAAATAAGGAGATAAGAGGTCTGTGGTCCGTTACCACAGTGAATTTTCTACCCATTAGGTATGGACGGAAGAAATTTATTCCCCAGTGAAACGCGAGTAGTTCTTTTTCTATGACCGATTTATTTATATCATGTTTTACTAAAGTTTTGCTTGCATGATATTGTATGATAAATCTTTCCCTATTTCTCCTCGACTAAGTACTGTACCTAGTGGGAAATTAGATGCGTCTGTTGTGAGCACAAATGGTTGCTCGAAATTTGGATATTGTAAGATAGGTGGATTGATTAGTTTTCCTTTTAGTGATTCGAATGCTTTCTGACATTCGTCAGTCCAATCAAATACTTGTCCCTTCTTTACAAGATTATTTAGGCACTTGGTTATTTGAGCAAAATTGTGTACAAAACGTCTATAATAATTGCAGAAAGCTACAAATCTCCTAACCTCGTTACTACTTTTGGGTACGGGGTATTTTTTTATCACTTCAAATTTTGATGGGTCTGTTCTTATGCCTTCTTGCGTGATCAGATGTCCTAGGTACACGACTTTAGATTTAAAAAATACGCACTTTCTCGCATTTAGTTTTAAGTTATATTTTCGTAGTCTTTCAAAAACTGCAATTAAATTACTGTTGTGGTGTTTTAGACTACAGCCAAACACTATAATATCGTCTACGTATAAAAATGCATTGCTATCTAAACCACTCAGAGCTATTGTGAGCATTCTTTGAAAGCTATTGCTAGATATTTTGAGTCCAAATGGTAAGCGTTTAAATTGGTAATGACCTTGTCTTGTGGAGAATGCAGTCAGGTGTCTTGAGTGTTTGTCTAGCGTTATTTGGTGAAAAGAGCTTGTCATGTCGAGCGTTGAAAAATATTTTGCACGACCCAGTTAGTCTAGTACGTCTTCTATTCTTGTCAACGGAAATTTATCATTAATAATATTTTTGTTTAGTTGTCTATAGTCTACTACAAGCCTACATTTTTTTTTGTCTCCGCTACTTTTCTTTGGTACAATCAATTTTCTACTTGCTCTTCTATTTATTCAAACTGAGTCTGAGGTAATCTGTAATTTTTTATGTATACAGGTGTTTTATCGTTTATACTCAAATGTTGGGTATAAAAATTATTAGTGCTCAAAGTTTCCCCTTCTATATGAAAAATGTCTGGGAATTGCTCGAAAATTTTATATAATGAATCCCTTGCAATTTTGTCGTCTGAATCTAAATTTAAAATTTTTATTAATTTTTGAAAACGTGTTTTGTCAAAATTATCTTTATTTTTCTGGTTAATTACGTAATAGTTATTTAAGGGTTCTGTTTCAAGATTTAGATTTTTTATACGACTTTCACTGTCGTTAACGTTAAGTAGTCTTATGTGAGCAAATTCTTCCTTGGGTACTATGGAGTTTCCTAGAAATACGCCTTTTTGAATTTCTTTATTGAACACGACGCTGTCTTCAGTTAGATCTAATTTTACTCGGTGAATTATTTCCGATCTTGCAGGAATAATTATATCCGAAACTTCAGATAAATCTGAATGAATGGGTAAAATGATCTCTTCATCATCAACAACGAGTGTTATAGTATATGTTTCTAAATCGATTTTGCAAAGGCAATCTTTCAGAAAATCCTGTCCCAATATTCTGTCAGTTTGTCTAGGAAATTTGTTGTCTACTATATTGAATTTTTGGATATGCGATTTCTCTCCAAAATGTAATTTTATGTCTGTTACTCCTTTTGAGTAAATAATTTCGTTTGATATCCCTGTTAATTTACATTTATCTTGGTCATTGAAAAATAAGTCGCCATTTAGATTCTTTGGCTTTATGATAGATACGTCTGCTCCCGTGTCTATAATGAAAGTTAGATTTGTATTTGAGTTTGCACATCTTAAAGAAATTATATTCGTAGCATTATTTGAAATTCTAAAAATATTTAATTTTGGGTACCCGGGGATTGACCCTCGTTCGTTTGTCCTTCCTCCCGGGGCAAACTCGTTCCCTGTTGCATTACTCTAATTTTGTTATTATTATTATTAAAGTTTCCGCGGTTGTAAGTGTTCCCACGGTTATTGTTTTGTCCCCTGTTGTGCCCACGATTGTACTGATTTCCAAAATTATTATTGTATCTAAAATTATTGTTATAATTATTTCTATTATAATTGTTATTATCAGCTCCAAAATAGTTATTTGCATTATGATTTTATCCACGGTGTCCATGATTACCTCTGTAATTATTTCCACGGTGTGAATTTTGTCCAACATAGTTTTGGTTAAAGGTATTACGCCCTTGTTTATTTGTATTATTATGTCCTCTGTAATTGTTTCGTCCTCTGACAATGTTTTGACTAAAAAACATAATTTGTCCAGACGTACTGGTAGTTCTTTCTAGGTCTTTTGCCAAGTTTATGGCTTCTTGTAGTGTTTTCGTTTGGGTTAAGCATATCGCTTGACTTAGGTTGTCGTTTAGATTATTTTTAAAAATGGTTAAGCCATATTTTTGGTTCTTTCGTTCGTTACTGTTCCTTCCATCTCTGCGATGTGTAATGTATTCAATTCAGAAATAAGTTACAAAATATGGTCACTGAATGTATCCACATTTTGATTTCTCTGCGTATAGCAATTAAGTTTTGAGTACATTTCTGGAATGGTCAATGGATTCTTGTACAGCTTTGTGAGTTCAATTTGTAATTTATCAAAATTGTCAATTGGGTCTAGAATTCCAATTGCTGTCCGTACTTTGTTGTTCAATTTTACTTCCCTAATAAATTCTATAAATGTTTTTTTACTCTTTTCATTTAATGTCTTATAGATCAACTCTGTGATTTTTAAAAATGATGGTAAGCCCCTGTAGTTTCCAGTAAATTCTGGGACTACTTTTAACGATGTGTTTATATCGAATTCTGACATGTTTTGTGTTGAAATATTATTTGAACCGCTCTGTTCTGATTTGTCTTGATTGTTTTTCTGTTCTGTTAATCGTCCTTTTGTCTCAGTGTATAATTTCTGAAAATTTATTTTTAAGATCGTGAGTTCTTTGTAATCTATGTCAGGGCTAGTTTCAAGTTTTTCAAATTCAATTTTCAAGTTCTCTATGTCATTTAATTTTTGTAATAGAGTTTCTACTTTATATTTTTTTGTTCCCTGTTTTTTTATGTTTTCTAATATCCCTGACAAAGTCCTTACAATTTCTTCAATATTTTCCATTTAAAATGTAATTATAGATTTCATTTTATTGTACGATATATATTTTTTATTTTATTAACGCATTTTTTTTTTTTTTTGTTTTTTTTGTGCTTAGCATTTTTGTTTTATTTTTTTTGTCTTAAACTATCTGCCTACTTCTATTCAAGTGTTTGTGTAAGTATGTTTTATAATATTTGTTAATTCTGTGTACAATGTATAAAATTATGATAAAGATAGTGAATAAAATGATTACATCAAGTGTTATTATTTTGTTTTCTAAAAAGCTGCTGTTGTTGGCTGCTGTTTGATTGAGGATGATTTTCTCTTTCTTTTCTGTTGACCACCAGTTCCCCTAAGCGTAACTTTTTGTATTTTCTATGATTTCCCAAATTTTATTTTTCCTCTGGTGTAGTTTTGCCTTAAGTTCTTTGTTTACTTGTTCTAGAGCATGGTCAGCTGCTAACGCTTTTGAGAAGTTATTGCTTGCTTGTTGGTTCACTGTTCTCTTTTTATGTCATGAAGTTTAGCTTTTTCCACCCTAGGGCGTTTTTTATATCCTCCTCGGGTTTTAAGTTTCAGATTTTCCTTGGGGATAGCCACACGATGGGTATCTTTGCCGACTAAAGGTTCCTTTTAAATAAAAGATTTCTTTTTATTTAGTTAGGGCAAATGACTGCCTTCCAACTGCCAGGCCAAGCCTGAACTGCCCGCCTTCTGATAGAATGGCTTTATTTTATACTTTCGTTTTGCCTTCTCATCAAAAATATATAATTACAACCAAACATTGTTACAAGTAAAAATCAATAACAAAATTGTAAATTCATAAAAATACTATACAATAAAATTTTGCTTAGGCAGACTTAAATTTTGCTTAGGCAGACTTACTTCACAGCAAGCTATGGTTTTGCTTTGGAGTGAGGTGTCATATGACAAAAAAAATGTATTTGGTGTGTGCCATGTGTTTACTTATGTTTCGGGTTTCAAAAAAAAGAAAAGAATTATGTCATTGAAATTAAAGAGTAGAGTAAATTGAAATGGTTTACATAATTTAAGTTTGAGTTCATTTACCTATAAAGAGTATATTTAAAGAATTCGAAAGAAGTTTGAAAGTGAAGTGAAGGTACTCTACACCGTCCTAACGTATGGCGCAGAAGCTTGGACGATGACAACATCCGATGAAGCGACGCTTGGAGTGTTCGAGAGAAAGATTCTGCGTAAGATTTTTGGACCTTTGCACGTTGGCAACGGCGAATATCGCAGACGATGGAACGATGCGCTGTATGAGCTTTACGACGACATAGACATAGCGCAGCGAATAAAGATCAAGGGGCTACGTTGGCTGGGTAATGTCGTCCGAATGGCTCTGAAAGTATTCGATGCGGTACCAGCTGGTGGTAGTAGAGGAAGAGGAAGGCCTCCTCTGCGTTGGAAAGATCAGGTGGAGAAGGACTTGGCTTCACTTGGTGTGCCCAACTGGCGCCGGTTAGCAGGAGGAAGAAACGACTGGCGTGCTTTGTTAAACTCGGCCAACATCGCGTAAGTGGTTATAGCGCCAATTAAGAAGAAGAGGAAGGGGTTACATACGTCCAGAGTTTTCAAAAAATCAACTTTTTTCAGACTATTATTCTTTCTAGTTTGGGGCGTATTTCTGTGGAAGTCGACTGTAAAAATTCCTCATGGATAGAACGTTATAGTAGCAACTGTAACTGCCCGACGAGAGTTTGATGCGTTTCTCTATAGATTTTCTCTATAGATTTGATTTTTGATATTTTTACTAAAAAAATTTATAAACATAATTAAAGTATGACATTTAAATTGGAAAATTTTTCGAAATTCAAAAATCCGGCTCGTCAGGTTATAGTTATAAACTTTATTTTACAATATTGTTTTTTACTTTTTACAGGTCCATCAACATTTCAAGGTGAATTGATGCGGACCGTAGAGCAACTTTTTTTTGATTGTGCTTTGGGTCAGGTGATTTTTTATATTTTTTTTTAAAGTTTAAGTACTAGTAAACTATATAACGGGTGATTTTTTAGCTATTATCTTTTTAAACAGCTGACGCACGTTTCGTGTTTTGTTTCACTGTCAAACATTTTCAGTTTGGTCTATAATTTAACCATGAATCGTCTTACAAACGAACAACGCTTGCAAATCATTGAAATTTATTATAAAAGTGCGTGTTCTGTTAAGAAAGTTTAAGATCCACTTTTTTATCGAAAAATTGTGTTCAGCGACGAAGCTCATTTTTGGATCAATGGGTACGTAAATAAGCAGAATTGTCGATTTTGGAGTGAAGGTGAGCCAGAAGAATTGCAAGAGCTACCTCTGTATCCAGAAAAGGTCACAGTTTGGTGCGGTTTATGGGCTGGAGGTATCACTGGACCGTACTTCTTCAAAGATGCTGCGAATCGTAACGTAACTGTGAATGGTGAGCGTTACCGTGAAATGATATGCAACTTTTTTTTGCCCAAAATGCAAGAGCTTGACTTGCATAACATGTGGTTTCAGCAAGACGGTGCCCCATGCCACACAGCACGCGTAACAATGGACTTGTTGAGAGGCGAGTTCGGTTAACATTTTATTTTACGTTCGGGACCTGTCAATTGGACACCCAGATCGTGCGATATAACGCCTTTAGATTATTTTTTGTGGGGCTATGTTAAAGCTCATGCCTATTCAGACAAGCCTGCTTCAATTAACGCATTGGAAGACAACGTTAAAGCATTTATATGTGAGATACGGGCCGAAACATTGGAAAGAGGATGCCAAAATTGGACTAAGCGGATGGACCATTTGAAGCGCAGTCGCGGTCAACATTTGCATGAAATAATCGTCAAACATTAAATTATATGGACTGTACTCTGGATTTAAATAAAAATGTCATGCATTTGAAAAACTTTCCTATAACTCTTAAAAAATCAAATTTTAAAATATTTTTCTATATTTATTTCTATTGTTATCCCTTCTAAAAGAAGTTTTGAGTTTAGCGCATTTTTGGCGCTGCTGGACGTACAGGTATGTAACGTCTTAAGTTCCATTTGGTTTGGTTTTTTGTTTCTGTTTTTTGAAGACGTACGCCCAATTTAGTCAAAATATTTGCATTCGTTGTGAAGTTATAATTTTGGTTTCGTGTTCTTACATGGGAGGTGGGCATATCCGATTGCTAACTTCAACAACTTTTGGTATCAGTTACAAAATTGTCTGAAATGGTATATATCTTTGACACACTTTGACACAGTACTGGTACGTGACACTGTGCGTCGCTGTTGTTCTATCTATTTCAATATGTTCTCCTATCATTCTTCTCCGGTCACCCTTTACATTATTTGACTTAAATGCTTGTTCGTCCGAAATCTTTTAGCAAATGAATGTATTACGCGATGAGCTCTTAATTTAATTACGGCTTAAGATATCACACGTAATTGGATTGGAGTCACTCAATTGATGCGTGCCCACAGGTAAAATGAGCTTATTGCTCAAGCAATAAATCAAAGTTCCAATTTGTTGGCAGGTGAACAGCAGAGATGTTTTTCGCCCAGAGGCAAAATCGGCATATACGCAAGCTGCTTAGCAGAGCAATTACAATAAATGCATTTATATGTATAAGCGCAAATTATTGAAAGCTTTGCAGTGAATTTAAGAAATATAAAAAGCAAAAAAAAAAATACACGCACGAACTTCGGCACAGGTAAAGTTAGTGAAGTAAAAAATACACCTCCTGCACTCAAATTTCGCAAATGGAAATTCTGTTAAAATTTATAAACACCGAACATGGCGACTAACCGTCTCGCTTGTTGAATGCCAACCTGCAGGTAGGTGGGAAAGTTTCAAAATGAAACTGAGATTTCAATTTGCCACTCAACAGCGCTAATGGGCATTGCATGCAACCCCACGCATCTGTTGCTGTTGCAACCAAAGCTGCTGCCACTGATGGATATAACGATAATCATCATGGTGGGAGCGATGATGCTGGACACACAGCAGCGCCTGTTCTACCTGACACTCAGGACGGCAATAATATCCAACTACAAGCGACCTACAGCTGTGGTCTTATGTGGCGCGCAGGTAGAGCAAAAATAGCAATAACTGCAAAAGCAACAATTATACAGGCACTCGGAGCTGTCTACATTCAGAGCAGAAATGGGCGAAGCGGTTGCAACGATGACGGCAACTCAATCCACATGACCGCCACACAATTTCCGGTTCTACACATTTTGTGGTTTGCTATTCGTCGGCAACGTAGTTGGGTGCATGTTGCATTATGTTGTGTTGTGTGTGTGAGTATGCGCGTGTGTGAAGTGGATGCTGGGCCTAGCGGTAGTGGAAGGACTTCAACAGCCTATTTGCCACAGAGCATAAAAAATCATTTCTCTGGCTTTTCGCCTACACAATAACCAAGTAAATGAGAAGCCCTCACAATATTTCCCCAAATCGCACGCGACCTCTCCTAAAGCACCCACTGGTACATATATACAAGTATAATATTGCGCTGTAGGCAGCTTAGAGCAACTTGCCTAAAATATTACCACTTGCCATTCACTTAGTTTTTTGATCGTCGTCGCCCGTTTGGTCACTTGCCTATTTGGTTGCCTCGAACCTCGGCTGCAGTTACTCGCCTGACCTGTTTTCGCATATATTGCGCTTTGGCTACAACTACAACATCACTGGCCTCCCTAGCCGGCTTCCTGTTTGTAACATGCAACATGTAATGCTGCTGCGGTTACAATGTACAACAGCGTGCAATGCGGCTTTTGCTTTGTATTTAGTTACAACGCAGTGCTTGAGCGAGTGATAGGGAGGAGGGCGTTTAAAATTAGTTATGAAATAGGTTTTTTCACATTGCGTTTGTGGCAATATTGCGTTTTGACTAAAAGAGTTTTATGAGAAATTATGAGTTTCATTTTCACTCAGCGCATTTGAGAAACGCTTTGCGGTCAAAGCAGAAAAAAGTTATACATACCCAAATTTCTACAGAGGCAGCTTTGAGTAGGCTAGTGACTGAAATTGAGTGATAAATCTTTAATAAAGAATATCAAAGTAATTATTTATATTTTTTTGATATTGAAGGTGCTTTCAAGAAAGGGTGCGTCCCATGGCCATAGCGAGTGCGTTAGCCGATTTGCGTATTCCCTAGGCTACGACGAATTTAATAAAACAAATGCTTTTATATATTTGTTTCCATAGTTCCTAGGTGGGACATAGGGCATGAATAAACAAATTGTCATTTGATTTATTTAGAGCTACGAATTTAATTTTCAGGAATGGCCTGTTTTTTTCGCTTCAGCATCACTTTGTCGCTTCCATGTGTTGTCAGGTCTTCTGCGCCTGCGACTCCCTTGACGGTTCCAGTCTAGTGGAGCTCTTGTGATGCCACCTTGGGGGTAACACAAAGTAAGCTTGATCCACCCCCACTTACGACGTTTAATTCTATGTGGACTGTCACATCCCAAAGGTCAGCATTACTTATAACATTCGGCCAGAATATTCGCATAATCCTACGCAGGCAGCGATGTAGAGAATATTGCAAAATATCATGTTCCACGTTGTAGAGCCATGTAAGGTATGGACTTTACGTTTGCGTCGAATATCGTCAGCTTCGTACGTCTGGAGATGTTAGTCGCTCTGCATACTTTGTCAAGCATACCAAATTCGACGAGCCCTTAGATACTCGGCTGCGTATGTCTGCTGCTGACACCCGCCAGTTTTTGAAATTGTGCTTCCAAGGTAATAAAGTTCATCCAGGTCTTTCAATGGTAAGCCGGCAATTTAAGTGGTGTTAATTTCGGTGGTGTTGATACGCATTGATCTTGTTTTTGTAATGCTGATTTTAAGTCTAGTTTGTGTTCAAACTTCGCTTATCGCTTGTAGTTTTGTTGATATATGCGAGTATTTATCTGATAGCAGGCAGACAGGTCTTGTAGGTGACCACACAAGCCCCAGGTGCTACGTCTGTTACTCGCGGAGTGCGGCAATCCTAGGTGCAATACTAGGTTGAAAAAAGCAGGGGAAGTACGCAGCCTTGTCTAACACCGTTTGGAACTTCGACTCCTTCCTTAAAATATTCTTACATTTCATGCGGCAGGAAGCGCCCGAGTACAGCTCTTTTATGAGAGCAATAATTCTTACAGGGCTCCTTTGCAAGCGACAGCTCGTGTGTAAGAGTGTCGAACGCATTTTTGAAACCTATTCAACCGTCTGCTGCAAAACCACTCCCGAGATATTTACATGGTCAATGGTTGTTAATTCAAAACTAGGAGCCTCGGAGATGCAAAGAGTCGTGAGCAAAGGCAACCCTCAAGGCGGCGTACTGTTTCCACTTCTTTAGGTTCTGACAATGAATAAATTGCTGAAGAGCTTTGAAGAGAGGAGCACACATGTTGTTGCCTTTCTTGACAGCATTGAGAAAAGGTGTCTCAAATAGCGTTACCGAGATTAAAAAAAATGCATTAAATCCACAGGTTGGTTCACAGAATATTCAGGAGTGTAAAGGACGAGCTTCAGCGGTATCACCTTGGAACTACTCAGGTCTAATTGTATAGGATGACAGCCACTCAACCTAACCTAGTTTAACCTAACCTATGCCCATACGCCCGCGAAAAATCTCTAGCACCAAAATATTTTTACCAGGTTTGACTATTTTGTTTTTTCGAATACTTATTGTTTTTGATTTAGGAAAAATTATATAAATACAAATTTCAAGCTATATACAAAAAGTAACAAAAGTTAAAGTTTTATATCCCATTACATTTTATTCTAACAATGATTAAGTTTGAAATGGCTCAAAATTACCCCAAAAAAATTATAAAAAGTTGACAAATTTTCACCAAAAACTAAAATTTTTTTTAGAAAAATTTTTATTTATTTTATTTTTAGATAAAAAATTTGGTACGCAGTTTTATATCCCGCTCCAAAAAAAATTTTGATAATTTTTTGCCCCCTCCAAGTAAAAAAAAATCCTAAATTCGTTATATGGACAAAATTTCCAACACCGTCACGGAAATTATTAAAAAATCAATTAGTATCAAATTAAAAATCAATTAAAATTTTTATCAACTTAAAATTTACGTTTTATCATAATAATATATAAGAAGCTGCGTACCCAAATTTTTTTATAAACTCTGCTTAAAAAGTTTGAAATGTTGATGGACATTTCTCGATTTTTTATAATATTTTAAAAAGTTGGAAGCTTAGTTTTATATGATATTGTAGAACGATCTGTGTTTTGTTTTTAATTTATGAAACTTAAATTTATGAAAATTAAAAAAAAGCTACAACTCTTTTGATTAAAACTGGCAAGAATGTTAGGTTAGATTTTTGTGGCAGTCGGCTTAGAGTAGCCAACTCACCTAGACCGTTTTCTCGGTTTTGGTACGGTTGTGGAACACGGAAACCTCAGTATTTACTTATCATGAAACCATTTAAACGCTTTTATGAAGCGTAGGGTAGGTTTTATCGCAACACCCGATGGTTCCATATGAGAGTCAAAAGAGTATTTTCCTGGCAACCTTGCCCTGCTTCTAGCTAAGGCTGGACAATTACAGCGGGAGTTTTTTACTCTTTTTTCCTCTTCTTCAAATCTACAATTTCTGTATTCATGGAAAAGTATTCCTAGCCTAGAAGTGTGCCTATCTAGCAGCTAGTGACCACTTGCGGCCAAATTAGCCTGGTTGTAACACAAAAATTTTCTTCTCTTAATGATCTATTGACATCTTGGTGAATATTAATTTTTCTAAATTGCTGCGAAATATTTATCTTTAGCCTCTGCATCAGCATTATAACAGTTCTTAATACACAAAAAAAATCTAATTCAATTTATGGCGAAAATCGCCAGTTTGGATGAGTTGAAAAGTTAATAAAAGTTGATGAATTAAAAAATAGATTAAAATTTCAAGAATTCTTTTACTATGAATTGAAATTTTAAAAAAAGTTTTCCAAAACAAAAACAAAAAAAAACTATAATTTCCAACTGGTCCAAATGGAGTCATTTTGGAACTAGTACGACATCCCCCATCAAACACCTATTCAACTATCATAGTTTAGCTTCTCACTAAAGAGTATGGATTAAAATATTACAAAAAAAAGTTTAAATTAAAAAACAAAATCTAACTGGTCGAATTGGATCAGTTTAGAACTAGCGAGTTATTCCAACAAATACCAATTCAACTACCACAGATTAGCTTTTCACTACGTAATAAGTTTTTATGTCATGGTTAGCATTTAAGAATTAAACTACTACAAAAACAAAAGTTTCCAACTGGTCCAATTGAACTCACTCTGGAACTAGTACGACTTCTCCCATCAAGCATCTATTCAACTACAATAGTTTAGCTTCTCCCTAAAGAGTATGAATTAAAATATTACAAAAAAAAGTTTAAGTTAAAAAAAAAATCTTACTGGTTCAATTGCAGTCACTTTAGAACTAGTACGATTTCCTACATCAAACACTATTTCAATTACAACTACTTTAGCTTCTCACTAAGGAGTAAGTTTTTATGTCATGGTTAGCATTTAAGAATTAAACTACTACAAAAACAAAAATTTCCAACTGGTCCAATTGAACTCACTCTGGAACTAGTACGACTTCTCCCATCAAGCACCTATTCAACTACAATAGTTTAGCTTCTCCCTAAAGAGTATAAATTAAAATATTACAAAAAAAAGTTTAAATTAAAAAAAAAAATCTTACTGGTTCAATTGAAGTCACTTTAGAACTAGTACGATTTCCTACATCAAACACCATTTCAATTACAACTACTTTAGCTTCTCACTAAGGAGTAAGTTTTTATGTAATGGTTACCATTTAAGAATTAAACTACTACAAAAACAAAAATTTCCAACTGGTCCAATTGTATTCCCTCTGGAACTAGTACGACTTCTCCCATCAAACACCTATTTAACTACTATAGTTTAGCTTCTCAGTAAAGAGTATGAATTAAAATATTACAAAAAAAAGTTTAAATTAAAAAAAAATCCAACTGGTCCAATTGAAGTTACTTTAGAACTAGTACGATGCCCTACATCAAATACCATTTCAACTACCACTGGTTTAGCTTTTCACTAAGGAGTATGTTTTCATGTCATGGTTAGCATTTAAGAATTAAAATATTACGAAAACAAAAACTTCCAACTAGTCCAATTGGAATCACTTTCGAACTAGTACGACTCCTCCCGTCACCTCCCAACACTTATACAACTACCATTAGTTTAGCTTCTCACTAAATAGTGTGTTTTCGTGTCATGGCATTTCAGCATTTATACTTGCAAATTAATATAGAGGCACGTTTGCTCCCTCCTTTGCGCTCTGTTGGGTTGCTCGGTGCCATTTTGCACATTACAAAGTGTGCAATTAGTTAGTCTTGGCGCTGGCTGGTAGAAGGACTGTCTTATCTACTACACATTTTGTTTGTGGCGGCCGACAGAACTTCTGTACATTGTAGCAACAAGTTTTGCTATTATTGTTTCTAATATTCAGATGTGTATTTTGTTGTTCTTGCCGCATTGTTTCGCACAAGTCTCGCAGTTGCAATGCGAACGCAGGTTGGAAAACCAGCAAGACAAATTCTAGAGCAGTGGTCAAATATTTGAACTGTGACATATTTGTGTGTGCCAGTGGGGTGTGGCAAATGTGTGGGGTATGTCGTAGTTTGAGTGTACATACATACACATACATACATGCGTATGCAGCTAAGAAACGCAAAACCGAAACTGGCTTCCACATGCCAGCAATGAATTTGAATTGGGTCATGAGTGAGCAAAGTTGCGGTTGAAATGTATATTTAGATAATTATGAACAGCGTCTGAATTGGTTTATAGTTATGCAAAACAATGGAACTATTAATATCCGTACTTGTAAGGCAGACTTCTGCGTGTTTATGGAATATGGAGGAAATCAATTGCCTTCAGTGCATACAACTTTTAGAACTCTTAGGATTTAGAAATACTTTTTTTTAATTCTTTCGGTAGAAGTAAATTATAAATAAGTTGAGTTTAATTTTGCTGCTTTGTACGCGCGGTTTGCTGTCTTATGATGCGAAGCCTAGTAAAGGATATTATTTTACAAAGTGATCTACTTTCCGATTGATAAAATGTTAATTGGGTAGAAAGCTCCTTCATAATTCATGCTGAAGTTAAATGGATAAACGGAACGAAATTAAAAAAAAAAATTAAAAAACGTTATCGAGTTTAAAAAGTGAGGTCCTATGTGAAACCTAGCAAACACGGGAGAATATATGGGTAATTTTTTCTAATTTCATTACATTTCATTTTTTTCTAACACACATATATGGGTTGGTGCGTGACTACCATTCGGAATTCAGAACGAACGTAAGTTCGAATCTCGGTGAAAGACCAAAATGAAGAAAAAGATTTTTCTAACAGCGGTCGTCCCTCGGCAGGGAATGGCCAACCTCCGAGTGAATTTCTGCCATGAAAAAGCTTCTCATAAAAAATATCTGCCGTTCGGAGTCGGCTTGAAACTGTAGGTCCCTCCATTTGTGGAACAACATCAAGGGTGTATGCGCCAGTTTTATAAGTAATATACATATATAATAGCGAATTTCCTGTGCTATAAATGAATTAAATATCATAACTGACATTTAGAAATTGACATAAGCTTCCAGTAAGTTGTAAGTACGCAAGTAATCATTAGTGTTGTTTTCACTTCCCACGCATTTCCGCATAGGTCGAGGGCAACATATTCCGTTCATTTCAATAATTTTAACTAATATTTTAGTAACTATAAATATAAAATACAAAAAGTTTTTTGAGAAAAAATTATATATTATAGGAAACAATTGTTTTCTTATGTTCAAAATTTATGAAAAAAAATTTTTTATGTTCAAAATTTTTGAATAAATTTTTTGTTCTGTTTAAAAATTTTTGAAAAATATAATAAATATAATAATATAAAAATATAAATATATATAATACAAAAAAGTTTTTTTGGGAAAAAATCATATATGTCAAAGAAGAAGAAGAAAATTTTTCTTATTTTCAAAATTTTTGAAGAAAATTTTGTTTTGTTCAAAACGTTTGAAACAATTTTTTTTTATGTTCTAAGTTTTTGAAAAAAAAATTTGTTTTATAAATTTTAGTTAAAAATTTGTGTGAAACAATTTTTTTGGAAAGAAATATTTCAAAAACTTTGGAAAAAAATTTATTTTTGGGGAAAATTTTAATTTTTTGTCTATAAAGAGGTTTTGCCAAAAAAAGGTGTTTTGAGAAAAAGATTATATTGTTTTTTGAACAGGGCGAAAAGTTTGTTTTGATAAAAAGTATTTTTTTTCATCACCACTTTTACGGAAATAATTTTGTGAGGAAAAATAGACCTGTTTTTGTTCAAAAAATAAGGATAATTTTAGAATCATCACAGGAGTTCTCATAGGCTTTGCAGATTGAGTTGCTACCCCAGCAGCCTGAAAATATTCTTTAATGGAACTTGCAGGATCTGTAGAGAGGCAGATGAAATATGAAAATCGATTCTTCGAAATATAGGGTCCCTTTTAGTACGTACATTTTAGCAGTTAAAATATGTTATATAACGTTTTTGAGAATTATGAATTTTTATGCTAAGTTGAAATTTTGTTTTTATTTTTTTTATTTTATAGGAGGGTGAGCCTTGTGCCCCGCACTGTTGCATAAACTATAAAGATGTTTTACGCGAGAAGGAAATACAATTCAATTGAATTGCCCAAAATTAAAATTTTTTTGTGTAAATTGGGCTCAGAAAAATACTCTGCATCCATGAAGGGGTCACACTAGATCTTTTAGGTTGCAGTTCTAAGTCCGCTCATAAAAAAAATTAAAATAAAAAAAAAATTAAAGAAAACACCAGCGCTTGTCACCCCAAGAAGTAGTAAGAAGTTTCTGTAGAAGTCATAATAAAGCAAAAAAAAAAGAACATATTTTAAAATGTGTGCCACTATTTGGGATGCACTAACGAGCTACAAATAATTTGGTAAGTGCCATGAAAACTATCGAGGTTTCATTTCAGAACTACACATAAATTATTGCCGGTTTAGTAATTTTGCTTTTCTTCCTTCTATTGTGCATTTTTGGAAATTCCTTCTTCCTATCTTTCAACAAGTCACGCAGCCTCTACATCTGCTACAAACACACATGCATCCAAAATAGTAGCACAGATGTGTTAAATACTCAGCCAAGTGTGTGGCGTCCATGCTTGGCTAAGAGATGTTGGTCATTAAATATTAATTTGCGCTTTTACCACAAACTTTTCCTGATTTTATATCATTTTTAGCGTGCGCGAACGCTGCGTCTCGCATACATACATACTGCTAGTATAACTAAAGTAATAAAAAGGAAATAAAAATGAAATCAGTCACTGCACCAACAACACGAAATGGATCAATAAATGTAGCTGGCGAATTTATTGCGTCTCTTTGCATGGAATGCAGGATGCCGGATGCCGGGCGCCGGAATTAAAAGCACAGTACATATATAAGGATGTTTGTGCATGCACTATTCGGCAGAAATATTTATCCCTACACTGTGTGAAACAAAATTCACACCTGAATGTGACAACTGGCCGACTTAAGTAAACGTAATTGGTTGCCAAATGACAGAAATTTATTGGACATAAACTGAGTTAGAGATCAGCAGCAATTAAATAATTTTCAAAAGATCTAAACCATATTTTGATGCAAAATGTGATGCGTCAGTTTTTATTGGAGCACATCAGTTGAATTAACGAGCTGCTGCTGTGTTGCCAATGAAAAGCTTTTGGAAGTGTTGAGAATATTGAACATAAGATTTGGTACAAGAGAGATCATTTCAAATGCCCTGTATAAATATTTTAATAAACCAAAAAATGAAAGCAAAACCAAACTGCTAAAATACTTGTTTTCTTGCAGCAAATAAGCTGTGGTATCATTACATTCAGGGTAAGTCTCATTTTCTTAACTCTGCGCTGCACTTAAATTTCTACAAAGAAAGAAATGGAGAGTTCCTTTATATTTCATTTTTAGGCTAAATGGAAGAAATTAAAAAAAAAAAACTATAATAACTATAGTCAAAGTTATTAACATATTTCCTTCATTATAAATAAATTAAATATCGAAATTGAATAATTGGCTTAACCTCAATCAAAAAATCCACCAAAAGTAAAAAAATATACAAAAATTAAAAAAAGAACCAATAAAAAAATGGATCGAAAAAATAAGGCAAGAAATGAAAAACAACTTCAAAAAATTAAAAAAAAATTGTTGTATTAATAAAATAGAGAAAAAACCCAAAATTAAAATTAATAAAAAAAAATAAATATATATTTTTAAAATAAATTGCTTGTTTATTTATATAAACAAATATTCTTTTTTAAATTTAAGTTTTGGTTCTTTTTTTGTTTCTTTTATATTTTATATTTTTTGTTTTTATTTTGAATTTGTTAAGTTTGTTCCTTATTTTTTGTTTCTCTTTTAAATTGTTTGAACTTTTAGTTGAGACAAAAACTAAAATAAAAGACAACTAAACAAATTAAAAAAATTAAATCCATGAAAAAAACAAACAAAAACTAAAATTTTAAAAAATTTAAAATAAGAACTTAAAGTGAAAAAAACCGTTTTAACAAAAGTTTTTAACAGACTTCCTCTCCTATAAATAAACTAAATGCAAAATTAAATAAAACAAAAAGATTAAAATAAACAACCAGAAACAAAAAATAAAACACGAAAACAAAAAAAATTTAAAATACTAGCAAACGGTAAATATAAAAAAAAAAAAATTTGAAACTAAACAAATTTTAAATAAAAATAAAAAAACCGTTTCAACAAAAGTTTTTGTCGAAATTTCCTTCGTTAAACTAAAAAATTAATAAAAAAAAGAAAACAAATAAAAATATTGAAAGAAACGTGCAAAAACCAAAAATTAAATGAAAGAATCTAATTAAATTGAAAAAACCAAAAAATTTATAAAAAAAAATTAAAATTAAAAAAAGTTTTTTAATAAAAACTTAACAAAATAGTTAAAGTTGACACTCAACAACATTATATAACACATTTTAACTGTGCGATCCTTCTGGCAGAAAAATGTAAAACATAGATGGTGCTCCAAGCTGTATAAAGGCGTTGTTTCTAAGCAACGACAGGTGGGCATTCCCACTATTTAGGACTGCTAGCGGCAGGCTAATCACCTAGCCTGTCAAAGATCAAAATAGATGAACGAAACGAGCGCAAGACTGAGTCTGTCGAGGCCCCATGCTCCCGAGAAGAGTGAACAAGGAAAAAAATCTTTCCAAAAATCAATTTTAATTTTTTCAGCAATTCTGCTGAATAATTACGCAACTTTTTAAATGAAAAATGTTACAGATTTTTTGCTGCACCACTTTTCCACAACAAAATTTCAAAGTAGTTATTTAAGGGGTTTTCAAAACATATTTTTAGATGTTGTTCTAATATAAAAAAAAATGTAAAAATTTCAATTCTTTCATTTCTATTATTCTCCAAAGTACGGCTCTTAAAAATTATATGTCAAAAATGGCATCATTTAAATGTTCCCTATGAGCAGGTCTACAGGTGAAATCCGCAAACAATCAGTGCATGAATGCTTAAGCGTAGAGAAGGTCGAGAAATCGATGTTGAAGGTTGATTAGCAACACTTTGCACTGCAACTGAAATATTCTCAACAGAACGTGCAGTTCTTGGTGTGCCATTCCTTTTTCTATGCTCAACAGAACCAGTTTTTTGAAAAGTTTACCAATCTGTGGGTGGTCGACTCCTTTGGCGGATTGTTTCTACCAAACACATCACGAGTTTTGCGATATATTGTTTTTGAAGATCGACTATTTCCATAATAAGTTTCAATAACTTTAACGCGTAGTTCTATCGGTGAAATTGTACTTCTATCTGTTTGATGAATGTCAAATATGATATAAAAAAGGTACCATCTAGGAAATATTCCCAATGAACATCTAAGCGTTACTTTTGAAAGACTATTTATAAGCAGTAGAAAAGAAATGTTTGAAAAATTAAGCGCATTCTCTCGAAACTTGTTAGCCACAGGCTTTCGGGCTCGCTGCTTGCGAATTTGCTATAAAATTATCAAAACTTGAGAGTGTTTTAAGATGGTGGGTAGTACATACTAAATATTTCTTAGAAATAACTTAACTAATTAAATTTACCAACTAACACAATTCCAATTATGATAATAATAAACTTAATAATTAAATATGATAATAATTCCAAAACATCAATTTTTGAAAAATTTAATATATTTTATTTAGTTAAATTTGCTACTTTGAATTTTGGAAAACTGTTATTAAATTCGATCAGAAATGACCAAAAATCCGTCGGATACCGAGTTTTAACTCAGTCCGATTATTATTTTTCAATCCAACCGCCCTATTGGATTTTCCATTTCAAATTTTTTCTATCGGTGAAATTGTACTTCTATCTGTTTGATGAATGTCAAATATGATATAAAAAAGGTACCATCTAGGAAATATTCCCAATGAACATCTAAGCGTTACTTTTGAAAGACTATTTATAAGCAGTAGAAAAGAAATGTTTGAAAAATTAAGCGCATTCTCTCGAAACTTGTTAGCCACAGGCTTTCGGGCTCGCTGCTTGCGAATTTGCTATAAAATTATCAAAACTTGAGAGTGTTTTAAGATGGTGGGTAGTACATACTAAATATTTCTTAGAAATAACTTAACTAATTAAATTTACCAACTAACACAATTCCAATTATGATAATAATAAACTTAATAATTAAATATGATAATAATTCCAAAACATCAATTTTTGAAAAATTTAATATATTTTATTTAGTTAAATTTGCTACTTTGAATTTTGGAAAACTGTTATTAAATTCGATCAGAAATGACCAAAAATCCGTCGGATACCGAGTTTTAACTCAGTCCGATTATTATTTTTCAATCCAACCGCCCTATTGGATTTTCCATTTCAAATTTTTAAGAACTGCTATGTGTTTCATAATAAGTAATCTCAAAAAGCGCAAAGTTTTTAGTTTTAAGGGAGCATGCCTTTTATTTTTTTTTTTGGTTTTTGATTTTTAAGTTTTTTTTTAGCCCTTGAATACAATAAAAATTCGTATATGCAAGTAAAGGGTGGTTAAGTTTTAAGGTCCGGTTTTGTTGTTAAAAAAAAACAATATTTTAAAAAAATTATTGTCATTTCTCTTTCTTATGATAATACTCATACAGCTCAATTAAGCATGAAAACAAATATTGGCCAAATGGCCGCCGTGGCCTCGGCGGCACACCTCCATCTGATGGTCCCAAGTTTCGATGACGCTGAGGCATAATTGAGGTTCTATGCCGTTAATGTGGCGAATTAACTCATCCTGTAGCTCTTGAATTGTTGCTGGCTTATCGACGTACACCTTTTCTTTCAAATAACCCCAAAGAAAGAAGTCCAACTGTGTCAAATCACATGATCTTGGCGGCCAATTGACATCGCCACGACGTGAGATTATGCGGCCATCAAATTTTTTGCGCAAAAGAGCCATTGTTTCGTTAGCTGTGTGGCAAGTGGCACCGTTCTAATGAAATCACATATCGTCCACATCCATATCTTCCAATTCGGGTCATAAAAGGTTCGTTATCATCTCACGATAGCGAACACTATTCACAGTAACTGCCTGACCGGCCTCATTTTGGAGGAAATACGGCCCAATGATGCCCCCGACCCATAAACCGCACCAAACAGTCACTCTTTGTGGGTGCATGTGTTTTTCCGGGAATCACTCTTGGATTATCATTCGCCCAAATGCGGCAATTCTGCTTATTGACGAATCCACTGAGGTGAAAATATGCCTCGTCACTGAAGATGATTTTCTTCACGAAGTGCGGGATATACATTTTGATTTCAATGCCCGTTTTCATAATAAGCCTGAATAAGTTTAGCGCCTTGCTCGATTGTGTATCTTTCCATGATTGAAATTGAGTTTGTCTCGAATTGAAAAATATCAAATGAAATGCAGAAAAACACTTGACGTTTAGGCGTGCTTCACATTCAACATCGGGCGTTGAAATTTAGCCACCATTTAGAACAAATTTAAAAATTGATAAAAAATGATCTATAACTAAACTACTTAGCAAAAAAGACACAAAGTACTTCTTTCTGGGTAAAATGATATTTGGAAAATAAAAAGCAATATCAACGCATTTATAAATTCTGCTGAACACAACTAGGGCTCCAGCAATGCGAGCATTTCGCGCATACAGGTCTTTAAAGTCAGCAACATGGGAAAACTCTGAGCAGCAGAGATGTCTGGCAGGTACATTAAAGAGAATCCACTCAGAGGGAATTTTTTTTCTGAGCGGTGGGTCCATGTTAACTGCCCTAGTTGCTAGTAATTATTTTTAAGGGGCTAGGGGTAGTCAGAATTTTGAAGAAATTGGAAATTTTTTTACTTGCATTGTCTTAAACTAAAATATCTTATAAATTTGAAGTGAATCCGACAAATACTTGTCGAATTATTTAACAATTAACAAAAGGCGTTCGGGCGCTCAAGAGCAAGTATATATGGCACGTACTCCCTTTTTGGGTGTTTGGCTGAGCTCCTCCTCGTATTTGTGGTGTGCGTCTTGATGTTGTTCCACAAATGGAGGGACCTACAGCTTTAAGCCGCCTCCGAACGGCAGATATTTTTATGAGGAGTTCTTTCATGGCAAAAATACACTCGGAGGCTTGACATTGCCTGCCGAGGGGCGACCGCTATTAGAAAAATGTTCTTTTCTTAATTTTTTGTTTTCACCGAGATTCGAACCTACGTTCTCTCTGTGAATTGCGAATGTTAGTCGCGCACCGACCCATTCGGCTACGGCGTCTGCCGTAGCAAAGCTTTAAATGTCATTTTCTCAAAACTATGTTTTTTGAACAGGTGATCACTGTAACTTAAAAACCGCTTGGTAGATTTCACTAAACTTTATACTGCCTTTGTAAAACATAAAATTCTTGCCTGGTCGATGGTTTTTTTTCAAAAATTTTGATTTAATGTATTTTAAACAATTAATTGTCGGTTTTTTCTCGACAATCTGAATAATATTTTTTGTTAATTTTGAAGAAAAAAAGCTTCGATCAGATACACGATTATCTATTAATAAAACTAATATCTCTACTCCGATTGATTTTAGAGGAATCTCTAAGGACTTGTGATGATCACCGAAAGGGACTTCGGGAAGAACGGGCTCCACACAAATACCTATAGCTTTTACTGAAGCTGATAGCTGAAGTCAAGTCGAAACGCGTTGTATAAATGCTACGTTTTTATTTTTGTAAAATAAAGCAATTGACTAGGAAAAAAAATTATTGAAAATCATCATTTTGTCGGGCCTATGACTACCCTTAACTCTTTAATGAAATCACATATTTGTAAATTTTTCTTCAACAGCAAACACACCAACCTTATGAGAAACAGCTAGAACATTGGTGAAAATTTTATGAAAAACCCCAAGGAGAAGCTAAGTTCCGTTATCCTGCAAATTTAACCCGTAAACTTCCATTTTATCGTTTCGTTTTACGTCCATTGTCATATCAAAATTTATCCAATGAAGCCGCCTTTGTAGAACGTCATCTGAAATACGTGCAAATATTTATGGTAGCTTCTTTTCTTCGAAAATTGTAAAGCGTTGGCTAATTAAATTCATTGACAAAGAACTGAAAAAAGCCTTTAACAAAATATTTTTTTTTACTGATTTCAAAATTGCACTCGAATTAACTTTTAAAGAATTGTAATTTGTATTAACTGCAAAAGAAAGGATCAATTAGTTGTCGAGTAACTTATTGCACAAAGTGTGTTTAATTTATTATTTACTCATGCACGTATGGGAGGTTGGTTGTACCTGATAATAGCTTACAACATTTTTATGGCCTATCAAGTTCTTGCAGTCTCCCTATGCTGTGGTAGTTCTCGCACGTTTACACATACAAACTTACGCATGGAGACGAGTGAGTGTCAGTCAACCCTGCAGAGAAATTCACTTATGCCGAGCTGGCGAGATTAAAGTGAATTAAGAAACGTAGGTACACATCCCCATCCTCTGTCAGCAGCCATAGCCGCATAGCTGCTTTGTCACGCTTTAAAGTCAGCTGTTTCTTTCAGCAACCTGAATAGTGAAACAGCCAGCAGGTATTTTGTGAACCAAAAACTTGTTGCACCAGTTCAAGTTTTCCCTGCAGGGATTGTCGGTGCGCATTTATGTGGTTTACTTGTATGTGTGTGTGCAGGTATGTTATTGAAGTTTATGGCGCCGCTCCATGACATAAGTGCAAAATAATTAACTGCTATAAAATGTTATGGTTCCTATTTGTGGGGTATTAAGTAAATACCATATGTGATCATCGTTTCTGCATTGCAAGAAGGGAATAACGCTTTCTGCATTAAATTGAATTTTACCCCACTTTTAATTCTAATTCAGGGCTTCACATAGTTGAGGAGGGGAAATAAGTTTTCAGATTAGATAATCAATTTATATTGCAACTCTGTAACCTAAAATATAAGAGTGGATTTAAAATTATTCAAAATCCAAATTGATCGCATAAGCCTGATGTATTTTGAAAAGCTCAAGCCGGTAGTGGCACCTACAGCCAGCAGTTGATTGCGTATACGCCGTGTAGGCCGAAGCGCGTAAACAGCCGGTGAGTATTTGGGGGCGTACGGCCAGTCAAATTTAGCATTCGGCTTACTACAAAAGTCAAAGATCGCCATTCAATGAAGGGGGAAACTCGATTCTGGCACGTAATGAAAACCGGACTCGATGCAAGTTTCGAGGGCAAGTTTCGTCGTCACAAGGGCTGAAGTGATTTTTCCGTACAAATTAAAATAGTTTTTTTACTGAGAGCAATTGAAGTTTATTTGTTTTCATTATATTAATTAAATACACTTTAAAGCGATAAGTTTCATTTGAAGTTAAAAAAAAAATTGATTTTGGTTGTTGTTTGTACACATTCGCTAGTTCAGTACTACACTGTTTCTGAGCCTATGTAGAGCCATGACATGGTTTGCTCTACCCAGTTGCTGATATTGCCTGCTCCAATGTAATTTTATTCATATTTTGCAACACGTCATTAGTTCCTTCGCCAACTGCCTCGTCCTCTTCATTACAGTATTCTTCAATTAAAGCTGTGGCTTCCGAGGTTCAACAATCCATTGCTCGGTTTCAGATTGGCAGACTTGCTGCAATCGTTCTACTTTCCAAGGTAAATTTGCAATGAATTTAATATTGGAGCTATCTGTAATCGTAATTTTGAAAGAGGAATGATATTGTCACTATCGTAGTCAGTTGGTTTTTCACACCGTTTTTGAAACGATGACTGAACTGAAGTTGCAGTAGGAACATCCCATGCGCTAGCTAAAAAATGTATTGCATTCTTCAGCTTGATATTTTGCAGTGACTCATCGAAAGTTTCTCCACGAGCAACAGTCAGACTGAAGAGCGACTTTTTGTAGTTCAATTTAGAGAGTGTTACAACATTTTGAGATCCAAGGGCTGTTTAGAGTCGTGCAGTGTAGAGGAGAGCACATTACCGATATTTTGTCGTCATAAATTAGAAGAATTGCCTTTTCCGGAAGATTTTGCACACGAAAAAAATCGTTTACCTGTTATTTAAACAATTTCTGATTTAAATAGGATTCTTTAACATACCTCTGGAACAGATGTTCTATGAAACCACTCTTGAAATAAAGCCATGATCGTCTCAGCACTTTTATTTCCTTTGTAGTCACCATTTTACCAAGAAAAATTATTTTTACTTTATGATTTCCAACAGCATTTTTACAAGCAAGGAACTGCTCTTATGCCTTGGGACCGAAGTTTCTTTTGAGCACACAAAAGTCTTATCGGGTAATAGCTTCCAAAATAACCCAGACTCATCTGCATTGCATAACTGCCCTTTTGTCAAACTTAAATCCATAAAGTTTAATTTGTCCAAAAATGGGTTGATGGAGTCAGTCCAAATAAGTTCAAGGTCACTTTAACAGCAGTCTCCAAAAAGGTGTGGGGAATGTTTAATATTGTTACAACAATAACAAAGTGAAATCAACTTTGATGCTTTATTATTGAGAGTAACACATCGGTCAATAAGTCCCAGATCTGACCTCTATATAGGGCCCTAAGAGCTTATCGATTTTGTTATTTAATAGTGCTAACCCTCAAAGGTATACAGCAAAAAGACATTCAGTTTATTTTTTACCAAGTTACAGGGCTTTAAGTGACGCTACTTTTGCTATTTTTAAAAACAATGAATTCAAAGTAATTTCGTGTGTTGATTTATCATTGTTTTCTTATGAAAAAAATACCGTTTACGCAAAGCAATAGCTCGATAAATATTTTCCGGATTCTGCTCCATCGGAAACAACTATCAAGCGATGATATGCTGACTTTAAACGTGGCCGTACAGACACCACTGATGCTGAACGTCCTGGTTGTCCAAATGAGGCAGTTACTCCTGAAAATATTGAAAAAAACCCTCAAAATCATCACGGGCAATTGCAAAATGAAGTCGTCAGAGGTAGCTGACATCCTGAAGATATCAAAAGGTTGTGCGTTCACTGTTTTGCACGAACGTTTGGATATGACAAAGCTGTTGGCGAAATGGGTGCCGCGTTTGCTCAGGCCGTAAACATAACAACAACAACAATTGATGACTCAAATCGCTGTTTGGACATTATTAAGCAGGATAAGTCTGAGTGTTTGCATCGATATGTGACAATGGATGAAACATGGACCCGGCACTATACATCAGAGTCGAAACGGCAGTCATCTGAGTGGACTGGACCCGGTGAAAGCCGTCCAAGGCGACCAAAGACACAACGGTTACCTGGCGTCGGTCTTTTGGAGTTTCATGGTATACTTTTCATTAACTATTTGTTAAAAGGCAAAACAATTAACTCTGATTATTACTGTGAATTATTGGAACAATTGAAGGAGAAAATTGCAGAAGAACCGCCCCATATGAAGAAGAAACAAATCCTCTTTCACCAAGTCAATGCTCCGTGTCACAAGTCGATAAAAACGATGGTCAAATTGAGTGAATTATGTTTCCAGATCTTGTCCCCAACGACCACTGGCTGTTTTCAGATCCCAAAAAAATGCTCCGGGGAATGAAATTTCAATGAGATGAGGAAGTTATCGCTAAAACTGAAGCGTATTTTGAGGCCAAAGATAAACCGTTCTACCAAACAGGCATAGCTTAGCTACAAACTCGTTGGAATGATTGTATCATCGCCAAAGGGGACTGCATTGATGAATGAAGAAGAATTTTTGAAAAAAATTGTATTTTCTTATCCAGGCCCAAGACTTATTAACCGATGTGTTAAGTTGGTTATGGCTGCAAATATGACTTACAATTGAAGAGGCTTCCTTGCACTTGACTCACTTAGTTCCATAAAATT